>QEPC01011341.1:22013735-22089731 GCA_003113815.1 Sphenodon punctatus
CACCGTGAGCCCTGGGTCCCCCGCCCAGCCTCCCCTGGCACCCTTCCCCCCACTTGCCAATGTGCCTCACCTGGGACCTATGGCTGCTCCCGGGGCTGCTCTCCACCATCCTCCTCACCCGCTTGTCGCAAATGTGCCGTACCCTGTGGGAATATGGGAGGGGTTGGGGGGGTGGGCTGTCCCCTGGTGTTCCCTTGTGCCCAGGCCCCCCATCCCCTGCACCGCGTGGCCTGGGTCCCCCACCCGGCCTCTCCCGGTGCCCTCTCCCCCCCAAATTGATGGTGTGCCTCACCTGGGACCTCTGGCTGCTCCCGGGGCTGCTCTCCACCATCCCCCTCACCCGCCTGCTGGGGTGTGATGTGCCCTGTGGGGATATGGGAGGGGTTGGGTTGGGGTGGGCTGAATGTGTCACCCGGAAGACCCCATAGTCTGGGGTGCCCGGGGTTTCTGGGGGCAGCCCCGTGCCCAGTTTGCCCCCTCCCCCCTTGGCCTGTCCCCCCCAGTTTGTCTCCCCTGCCACCCGCTTGCTTACCCTCGATGTTTGTCTCGGAGCCCTCAGAAGCCAGTACCTCTGTGTTCCTGGGCACCTGTGGTGCCCTGTGTCCACTAGCTGAGGGTTATCACTAGGGCTGAAGCGGCAAGCCGCTGGAGTAACTTTTTCCGACAGAAAAAGCTCTTCCACAATGAGTGGCATGATGTAATAGAGATGTTCGTGCCGCTACTTTCATTCCACTAATTCCACCATTCCACTACTTTCATTCTACTACTTTTAAAGACTGCGAAAATAGTGAAATAATGTTTTTTCTGACAGTTTCTATCTTCTGCAATTGCCAACAGCACTGTGAAGTAGCAAAAAATGCTGTTTTTGACAGTTTCCGCAATTATTCTGACAGTTTCCAAATTTGCAGAATGTCAGCAGAATTAGTAGAACGCTGGCAGAAAAGCTGTGGAACGTCATGGCCAATTCTGAAATGGTGGAATGAAATAGCAGAACAGAAAAAGGAGTTACCGCTTCAGTCCTAGTTACCAGTGTACCGGCCTCAGATTCTCCCAGTCCAGACAGGGTCCGGGGGCTCTCAGGGCTGGTGCACAAGGGGGGTCTGCTGGTCTCCACGGTCCCGGGTCATTCCTCTTGGGGGTCAGGGCCCCTGGAGCTGGTGCCTTCTAGGGGGCGGCGAGGGGAAGGGGTACCTCGGCCTGTTCCCTGCCCTGGACCACGGCGCTCCCCATGAGGCGCGGGGCGACAATGGATCCCTTAATGTGCAGGATGTGGTCTAGGGCATCATAGTAGGGGGCAGTCGGCCGGACTGCCGGTTGTTGTCCCTGATGGCCTTGCACCCCCTTTTGAGCTCCTTGACCTTCGATTGGCACTGGGCCACGATCCTGTGGTGCCCTGCCACCTCCATGTCCCACACGATCTTCAAGTAGATGTGTTCATTCCTCTGGTTGACCACTAGCTCCAGCTGATGCTCCAGGATCCCCCAGATCCTGATGAAGTCCTGGGTTTCCCTGTGCCCCCATTGCCCCCCTCGGTGGTATGGCCATTTCCCGAGTGGGCCCTCCTCCTCCTCCTCCTCCACCTAGCTGGCGCCCGCCACCTCCGGGAGCTCAGGCTCCCAGGCCCGTTTCCATGCCTGTCGGTCATAAAGGAGGGGGGAGGTTAGTTGCCGGATTGCCTCATCCCCGCTGCCCTTCCAGCCCTCCCGCCTCCCTTTGTGCCCCTGTGCCCGTGCACACCCCCTTTGGTCCCCTTACCCATTTCCAGGGTGCCTCGTCCCCTGGGCTGGTTGTCATCTCTGGGGCAGCTTGTCCCGGCTGCTGCTGTCCCTCCACCGCCTCCATGTGCAGCATGACCACCTCCTTCGCCTCTGCCTCCTCCTCCACCTCCTCCCTTGCTCTCTCACCCTCCGCTCTCCTCTCCCTTCCACCTCGCTCCATCCCGCCACATCCCCCTGCTTCTGTGTGCCCTTTAAATCTCCCTCCCCGGCCTGTGTTGTTGCTCATTGCCTGGCAGCGATGTTGCGTGCTTTGTCCCCAGCTGGGAATCATTTTGCTTGATTCGGGCTGGTGGTTGCTGTTCAGATGTTACGTTTTGTTGTTTCCTGGTGGGAATTGCTTTGACCACGCTTTTGGAAGGGTGGTTGATTTTGTCCCCTGGTGGGGATTGTCTGTGGTGAACATCTGGCGCCCACCGAACAGATGTTCAGGGATCTTTGGCCCCGCTGTGGGGTTGAGTGTGGTTGAGTGTGGTTGACTGTGATCTTGTAACATCTGAAAACACCCATAGAAGACGGAGCAGACTTGTTCTCTGTTGCTCCTGAGGGCAGGACTAGAACCAACGGGATCAAATTACAAGAAAACAGATTTTGGCTAAACATTAGGAAGACCTTCCTAATGGTAAGAATTGTTCAAAGTGAAACAGACTGCCTAGGGTGGTGGTGGACTCTCTTTCTCTGGAGGTTTTCAAACAGAGGCTGGACAGCCATCTGTCAGGGATGCTGTAGCTGGGGATTTCCTGTATTGAGCAGGGGGTTGGACTAGATGACCTCTGAGGTCACTTCCAACTCTAAGATTCTATTATTATCCTTCATCAGTTTCCAGTAATACTGTGCTTCCAGTATTTTTCCATAATTTTTGTCACTTTCTGGGACTTTTACAACAGTTTTATGGCAGTTTTACAGCACTTTTATGACAATCTTCAGCATTTCCATTGCAATCTTCAGCACTTCCCGGCACTTATCTGGCATGTTTGCATCTCCACAGCTCATGGGGGTGCACGCGGGGCACACACAGGTCTTGGGAGTGGCCCCATAGCAGCTCCGTTCAACTTGCAAAAAGTAACGTAAACTGGAGAAAACAGTGGGAAAGCTGGTAAGTTTCCGTATTGTGCAAATGGAGGCGAATGCCCTGCTTCTGACAAAAACAGCACTTACTGAGATTTCTCATTTCAGGCCTACTTCCAGTCCCCTCATCATCTTCCTTGTTCTCCTGTGAATTTTCTCTAATTAGTCAATAATATCCTTCTTATACTGAGGCAGCCAAAACTGGACACAATACTCAGGGAGGGGGATGTCTCACTAACACTGCGTAAATAATGAGTAAAACTTGTAATGCACTCTTCTTCCATCCAATTGTCTCTCTCCTAACTTAAATGCACATGTAAAATTCCACTGCATTTGTTATGAAGGCTGAGTTCCTGACTTGTGAACAGTCGAAGCCCAAACCAAAATAAAATAAAAGCAGTTCCTATGACAAGCTCCATTTCTATGCACTGAAAACTAATTATTACAAACACTAGCATAAATCTGTTTATTGTGTGACATGAAGCATGGTTCCCAACATATTATATCAGAAATAGCTTGTACATGTAAAAAGCACAATCAAATGAATTCAAGAGTGGAACGCCTTTCCCCTTCTAGGGGCCGCTTTGAAAATTTGTACAAGCTCTGACAGAGCCTCATAAAAGTTGGGGTTGGTGGGTGCGCTCTAGGGGTGGGAATTCCGGTTCTCCCGAGAACCGATATTGCCGATATTTGGGTGTACCGGTTTAATCCAATAAATCCGATATTTACCTGAACCGGCATACCAGATTTTAAACATTGGACACTTTACTGGATTTTTTACATTGCGGCCATTGAAGTCAATAGCCACAATAATAGCCGCAATGTACAAAATCTGGTAATGTGGGGAATGCTAAAAATCCGGTATGCTGATACCGGTAAATCCAGTACCAAGGAGATCTGATACTGGTAAATCCGGTATCTGGTATTCTCCCTAGTGTTCCACCCCTAGTGCACTCAGAAAGAGGACAGTCCAGGGCATGGGTCTGTGCCATGGATCTGTCCTCTATCCTTGTGTGTAGCCCCTCATCTCTGCTTCCTTACCCAGAGCTCAGTTTTTCAGTGGTTAGGGGTAGAAATTGGATCTAGGAGCCAGATTCAGGGGCCAAATCCAGGAACTGGAAAGGGGCCACACTAGCCATGGGCTACATTTGGTCCCTGGCCTGAGGTTCTCCATCCCTGGGTTGTAACATGGTGGGAGACAATGATGCCTCTTGCTACAAATGAGAACTCTGAGCCCACAAGTCGAGTGAGGCACACTGGATGCAAACAGATGGATGGCAGCCTCACTTCTCTTCGCGCCAACCTACCTCATCACTGGGTTGGCTGGTCCATGTAAAGCTGTGCGCTACATGTTCAACGCAGAGCAGACTGTGGCTGGTTTGGGGCAGCCCCACCCCTGGAGCTCTGGAACACCCCGGAGTATACTGCATGGGGTAGGGCTGATGCGGCAGCAGCTGTTACCGCACCGTAATTCCGTTCCGCCATTTCGGAATTGCCCGCACCACACCGCGACTTTTCTGCGGATATTCGCTAATTCCACCGGAATTCTGCAAATCACGGAATTGCGGAAAAATTGCGGAAAAATTGCAGAAATTGCGGAAAACCGCTATTCCGCTATTTTGTGGCGCTGGCGGAATTGCGGAAGTAGCGAAAATGTCATGTTTCCACGATTCCACTAAGTAGCGGAATTAAATAAGCGGAACCACAGAACCGCGGAATGAAACTAGTGGAATGAAAGCCTCTGCCATGCCGTTCCACTAATTGCGGAAACACTGTTTCCGCCGGAAATAGCTACCGCTGCGATATTCCGCTACAGCCCTAGCATGGGGTAGGCTGGTCTAACCTGAGGCAACGGCCAACTGTGGAGCTGCTGTCCATCTGCTGGGCAGTCCTGCGCTGCAGCTCTATGCCCAGCAGTCTCTTGCACCATTCAGCACAATGGAGTGATGGGTGTCAGCCTAGAGCATCAAGCAAGTGCCTGCAACTCTATGGTGCGGGGGATGGGGTGGGGACGGGTGTGCTGCATGGGTGGCACGTGGCCCAGGGAAACTACCTGTCTAAAGTGGACCCAGGTGGGGCTGGAAGAGGCAGACATGGGAATTCACCCCCGGAGCAGCTTTGGGGGCAGACAGGCTCCGTCTCCATCTAAAACCACCCTTTGATGCACAACTAACACACAACCACCCTCCTTGGATTTCTGGAACAACAAGGGTTATGCCGATTAACAGTATGATTTTTTTTTGAGTTTTTAACGTGCTAATTGTCATCCTTTTTTTTTCCCTGCCAGAATTTCCAACCAACTGTAAGGATAAGGCTGCTCTCAGATGGGTAGAGGACTTTGCATTTCCTTTTCTCATGGTAGTTTTTGAAGTACTACCAGAGAGAAGGGAAGGAATTAAGCATTTCATTTCACTGGTCCTATCTGTCTCTGCACATTCCTGCCTCTGGGTGCAGAGTTGGATTAGATGACCCATGAGGTCCCTTACAACTCTCCAGTTCCATGATTCTATGTGCACGGATATTTTGGCCTTCTCAACTTTTAGTGAAATCAAATGTGTTCTATTCAGCAGCACCTGAAATGCTCTTCCAACTTTAGGAATTGACTGGACATGGTTTTCAAAAGCTGTAGGGTGCAATCCTGCTGTCGGCTTATGCCGGTGGCAGGTACAGTGTTGATATAGGTGGCAGGAGCTCAGGTGTGCATGTGCCCTATGCAGGAAGCAGCACGGGGCAACGGCATGACCCCTGACCCCACACACCCCACGGCCTGGGGGATGAAGCAGGTATGGCTCCTGCTCCATCCCCCAGGCTGCAGGGGGTGTGGGCTCAGGGGGTCACATCAGTCGGGGAGCACCGTTGCCCCATGAGACTTGCTGCACCAGTGGGACGCATGTGCACCTGAATGTCTGTGATCTTTCACTGCGCCTCGCATAGCGTGGTTTGCAAGGGCCGCAGGATGGCACCCGTAGTGTTACAAACAAAGAAATGTCATGGGACATTGTGAAGAAAAATAGTATAATTGGGTTCCAAAAAGAATGTTAGTCCTGAAACAAATATTAACTGTGAATACTCTTTCACCCAGGTTTCTTCCTGTATTCACTTTGAGTTTTCCAGTTGTTGAATTTTTCCAGCTTTCCATTTTTCCCTGACATTTTTTATTCAGATATTTGACTAAATATCCAATTGAATAGCTAAATAACAGAGAAATTAATTATTCCGATACAATTGATTCCTGTACTAGATTGGAGGACAAAAGCTGGAGGACAAACAGCTGTCTGTCAGATGTTGGGAATGAATATCAGGGGATGGATTGCTCAGTGGATTGACCTGCTTTATACACATCCCCTGAAGCATCTACAGGTAGCATTTATTGGAGACAGAATACTGGGCTAGATGGACCATTGGCCTGACTAAATATGACACTTCTTCTGTTTTTAGAATCGAGATCTGAATGTGAGGCCCCTGTCAGAGGCATGTGGTAACTATGGAGGTTCACTGCCAAGCCGGAATTCCGGATATTACTGTTGACCGAATTACTATTACTAAATTACCACTTATCATACTACCGCATACCCAGACCAGTCTGGACAGAGGAAAGGAGTAAAAAAGAAGTCAATTGTTAATTAGACAATAATGCGTTAAATGGTAATACTGTTAATCGGAAAATGACTGGATACTAAATCAGCTGCCATCAGTATCTGGCAGATATCGTGAATGCCATGATATCCGGCTGGATATCAGATAGTAGTGGTTATTTGTTTCAGCTCTAACCCAGACACATTGGGCCTGAGTTCAGGTCAGGCTCATTCTCCCAGCCAGAACAATTCACTTTCCCCCAAATAACACTGTATTTCCAAATCACATTTCCAAAATTATTAATGAAAATCTAAAGCATTAGGATTGGGCTGGAAGGAATGTGAATATAGCATCGTGCCTCACTCCACATCTTTGGGCGACTGTATTTAGTGTGATTTAATCGAGATGGAAATAAGACCTCTACAGCAGTGAAAACATCCTTGACAGGGTAATGTTCAATTTAAATAAACAGTCTCTAATGAGATCTGTTATTACCTGCTATTTTGTCATGTTCCGGCATGCAGCCTTAAGTCTAACATTTCTAAACGCTGTCATAAATCTTTTCAACCTAATTCGCTCCTGAAAATTCCAGCTCATGCCTCTCAGGCTTCAGAGTAAATTATGGCCGATGTCGCAGTCCATGGGTGAATCTAAATCTCTTGCTGAAAGCTCCCCTCCAGCAAAGTATTAAGTGTGTTAATATAAACAACAGCAACAGTGGGTGTTTTCAGATGAACAACCTGATGGTGAGGAGTCCGTGGCTGCTGAATGGCTCTGCCACGGAGCACCCACACGTGGGGGGCAGGGGGAATGAATCAATCAGGCAGCTCCCATCGTGGCTACTGCAGCCACAGAGGCAGTCGCCGCACATTTGACTTGCGCCACGCGGCTCACTCTGGACGTCCCAGCATTGCTTTGTGAGTGACAGAGAGTGGGTGCTCCGTGTCTCACAGTGAGGTGCATCCAGCTGCTCCATCTTCAGACAGGCAGACGGATCGTGGCTCATGCGTGGCCATGCAGGGTAGCATCTCATCAGAAAACATCCAATGACTTTTGGGTGGGGACACTGGGCAAACCATCATAGCATATCTGGGGTAAAGACACTTTTTCCTCCTGCAGGTGACTTTGAAAGTTAGTACACGTTTCATGGGCTGGATAGGAGATGGGAGAAGAGAGCATTTTAGGGGTGTGCAGCATGCACAGGATAGGCAAAGGAAGAAGAGAACCCAGATCATAGATCTATGCCGTGGATCTATCTCCTATCTTTGAATGCAAGCCCTCATCTCTGTTCCCCTCTCCTGAGCTCAATCTTTCAGTGCCTCTTGGTAGGGATTGGATCTATGGGCCATATCCAGAACCTGGATTTGGAAAGGGTCAAATAGAAAACATCCATGGGCCAGATTTGGCTCATGGGCTGGAGATTCCCCATTCATGGTATATATATATACACAATAAGAGCTGAGGTTCTACTAATGTTAATAATTTACACAGAACAAGACCCTGACTCATTTATTCACATCAGCCCTGTGTACGCCCAACGTGAATAAAGACTTATGCGTACACTGTATTCAAGGATATGTGCACAGGTTGCATGCACAGGGTTTGGATAGGCCCTACTGAGTTTTATTACTATTGTTATTCCACATAACAATAATTCCAGAAGTCCCTGTAACAAAGTCACAGGGCGTTCTTGCATCCCCAGGTTCAAAGGCCCTTTCAGGGGTGGAATCCTGAGATGCAAGGCAAATGTCATTCCTTTAAGGAGTCTGAGAATTTCTTGGAGGTAGTGTATGGCCTTCTTATTCAGCCAAGCATTTGGCAGGCAGGGATAGGGGTGTCGAAGTTAAGGTTGGGATTTTTAACAGGTTTTATTGTTGTATATTTTATTATTATTTATCTGTTCTAAACCACCCTGAGCCTTAGGGAATGGGCGATATGGACATTTAAATAAATAAATAAATAAATAAATCAGCTGAGAAGCTAGGCTAGATGGGTCTGAGTGTCTTCAACTGTGCAGAAAAGGAAGTTGCAAATGCCCCGCCGTGCTCACAGTGGCGGGGGTTTGGCGGCGCCCCTTCCCTCCTGGAACAAAGGAGGTGAGGAGGTCGGGAGGCCACTGGGTGGGGAACAAGCCATGGTTGCCATGGCAACCAGTAAACAAGCACCCGGGACTCTCGCGAGAGCCGCAAGTCCCGGGTGCCATCTTGAGAATTCCCCGCTTCACGCCTCATTCGGCTGGGTGCAAGCGGGGAATAGGATGTGCAGCAGGGCAGCATGGCTGGGACTAGGCCACATGCCCCACCTCGTGCAGTGCACCGGGGAGCGAGGAGCAGCGTGAGCGTGAGCACTACCGCTAACCTTCTCCCCCTGGGGCGAGAAAGCAGAAAGTGTCGAGGCAGGGGGAAGGGGCCTAAGCCCTCCCCTCCCCCCCACAAAAAAGGTTTTCAGGGGACCTGGGTGGGAAGCCAGCAGAGCACCCTCCCACCCCCTAGTGGGTCCTGACCTTGGGATCAACGGGGGGGGGGACAACACCCCTCCCATGCAGGGTTGCTAGGGCCTCCACCTCTTCCCCCCCCAATTTTGGGAGCACGGGGGGGCAACTTGAGGCGGGGGCAGCTGCCTAACTGCGGAACCCCCCACACACACCACACCACTGTCACTGTGGTGTACCGGGGAACATGCTGGCCTGCTGCAGCTGACTTGATCTGCAGAGGCCAGGGTTCAAATCGACAGGGTTTCCAGCTGCCTCCACCTCCCCCCCTTGGGAGCAATGGGGGGGCAACACCAGGAGGCATGCAGGAAATAAGGGGAAGTGGCCTAAGCCCCCCCTTCTCAAGAAGGTTTCCTTTGTCCTGCCAGCCCCAGCCCCCACCTTTTCACTCGGGAGCGAGGGGGGGGGAAACTCGACGTGCCAACCCCTCCACCTCAGGACCTAGGGCAGGTGGACAAGGGGAACTCGAAGGCAGCCCCTCCCCCCTCCTTGGGACGGAGACAGGGCAAAAAAGAAAGGGCTGATGGAGGGGCAGCCCAGCCCAAAGGGTGAGGATTAAGCTAGGGGCATCGGTCCCCATCCCGCCCCCTCATGATTATGGCTCCCTGCACAAAGAAAAAGGCAAAGGAGGGTCCCAAAGGGAAAGGAAGCCAGCAGGGTGATACCACACAGGAGACAGTCCTCCAAGCCATGCAGGTGCAGCTGGCTAGCTATCAGGACTGCATTGAGGACCTGGAAGGGGGGCACGGGCAAGCCAGCGAGATGGGGGCAGCCCACAGGGAGCTGCGTCCAATTAACAGGGTGACCCCCCTACCACGGCCGGCAACGAGGGCCTGCATTGCTCGGGAAGCGGGCGGTGGCATGCCCTCCCATCTCATTACAGGGATGATGAACCGGGCCCCAGCAGGCAGAGGGAGAAATCCCCACCCGACTACCAGGCACAACTTGACGCTCTACCGCAAGGGATGCAGGCGTTGATGGAGAGTTTAGAGGTGGCCCAGTGGAGGCGTCGGGGGACCCCAGGGCCCAGGCCACATTACGAATATGAGCAGATGGAAGGTGAGCAGGAGAATGAGGGGTGGGGGGATAGTGAGGGTGACCACTGGGGGTCCGAACCCACCAGGGCGCAGGAAGAAGTCAACCTAGGGGGATCGTGCACGCAGCACGGGAGGGGTCAGAGCCAGTGCCACTCAGCCTGGGAGAGGATGGGTGTCCATGGGGGACGGGTCACACAGTCCCAACCTGGTAGCTGTGGAAGTTACCCTGCCTGTGGGTGCAAAGCAGCCACACAGGTATGGGGTGCAGATAGGTGTTGCATGGGGGTGTCAGCTCGGTGCTGTGGCCACAAAGAGGAGCCCCGCCCTCTGTCAGGAGGGTATGTGGACATCTCATCCCCTTTAGGGGAGCATCTCCTTCAGTCCACAAAGGAGAAGATTTGGAGTGGCGAATATATTGATATATTCGCCCTCCTTTTCAGCAACCCCATTCCCGACCCTAATGACAAAGAGGAGAGGAAAGAGAGGGAAAAATTTAAAAGACCAAAGGCTGAGCGGACATGGTCCAACTGGACGGCCACTTACACCATATATATTGGGGTGACACTAGTTAGGTCTCCTGAGCGCGGACTCGAAATGATGAAGTACTCCGATATCATCCATCGCGCCTTTGACACGGGAGGACCAGGGGCATGGCTGCGCTACGACGAAGCCTTTCGCCGTAGGGCAGCCAACAATCCATGCCTGCGTTGGGATATGCATGTCCATGACATCTGGTTTGAATGTATTAGTTGCGCCAGGTATGCCCCGCGATCAGACAGTGGGCACGTGCTGTCCCGAGCGGGGGGCACGCAACAGCCTGAGGTAGGAATAAGGAATAGAGCAAGGCAGGCACCAAGCGGCCAAACTTGCTGGGATTTCAACGATGGGGGCAAATGTTTTTGGGTCCAATGCAAGTTTAAACACGTGTGCACACAGTGCGTGGGCGACCACACCGCCTCGGGGTGTACACATTTTCGGCAGTACGAGTCCCGTAACTGGGGGCGGGTGGGCAACAGACATCCCCCCGCCATCCAAGGAAGCACCACACAAGTGGTGGGAAAGGGCGCCAACCCCAGTCAGCCATGAAGCGCTGTGGGTGGCCATTCAGGGCTACCCTGACTGCCAGGTCGCCGACTATGTAGTGGAAGGATTCAGGCAGGGTTTCAGGATTCTAACCAAGGGTCCTCGTTACCATTTAGGAGCTCAAAATTTTAAGTCCGCAAGGGGAAATGAGCAGCTGTTCCAACAAAAGCTGGACAAGGAGCTTAAGGAGGGTAGGATTCAAGGTCCATTTGATGAACTTCCCATTCCCACCCTACGAATATCCCCACTAGGCATAGTTCCAAAAAAGAACCTGGGGGAGTTTCGCATGATCCACCACTTGTCCCACCCTAAAGGGAGTCGGTGAATGATGCGATCCCACCCGAGCTGTGCTCCGTGAGGTACGCATCATTTAGCGGCCGAAATGGTGTGCGCCTGCAGTAGGGGAGCCCTTCTCGCGAAGTGTGATATCAAGTCTGCGTTTCGGCTTCTGCCTGTCCATCCTGAGGACTTCGAACTCCTGGGAATGGAGTTCCAGGGAAAATTTTACTTTGACAAGGCAATGCTCATGGGATGTTCCATCTCATGTGCAGCCTTCAAAAAGTTTAGTACCATTCTGGAGTGGATCACGCGCCAACGCACGGGGTGGAGCACGATAACGCATTATTTAGATGATTTCCTCTTCACGGGAAGGGCTGGGACACCAGAGTGCACCCGGGGAATCCGCACATTTCAGGAAGTGGCCAAAGAACTGGGAGTGCCATTGGCGCACGAAAAAATGGAGGGACCAACAACCAGACTGACATATCTCGGCATCGAGCTTGACACCAAATGCTCTTTGTCAAGATTGCCAGAGGATAAGCTACATGTCCATAGGGAGTTGATGGCAGCAGTAGCGCGAGCCCCTAAGGTAACGGTCAAACAGTTGCAATCCCTCATGGGCAGCCTCAACTTTGCCTGCCGAGTCATTGCACCCGGGAAGGCATTCATGTCCCATTTATATGCCCAAATAGGAAGCGACTGGCCCCCGCACCACGCCAGCGTGACAAAGGCAATGTGGGAGGATCTGGCGACCTGGGAGGCTTTCCTCTGGGGCTATAATGGAGTGAGTTTCTGGTGGCAGCAACTCCTTTTGGAGGCGGAGCTTCAGATCCACTGCGATGCAGCAGGATGCCACGGTTTCGGGGTGTACTTTAGAGGGAAATGGTGTGCAGCCCCATGGCCAGAAGCATGGGAAGCACAAGGCCTGACCCGCAATCTGACATTCCTGGAATTTTTTCCCATAATAGTGGCGGTGGAATTGTGGGAACCGGAATTCGCCAATAAAAGGGTGCTATTCTGGTGCGACAACATGGCAGTTGTCCATGTCATCAACAAACTGTCCTCGAAATCGGAAAGGGTTATGCAGCTGGTTAGGCACTTTGTGCTTAAATGCCTACGGGCAAACATATTGTTCGTGGCCAAACATGTGCCCAGGATTGAGAACGGCATAGCCGACGCCCTTTCTCGATTTCAGACAGACCGTTTTCATCAGATAGCACCAGAAGCCAGGGAGGAACCCGATCCATTTCCCAGGAACATGTGGAGCCTTGGATTATAGAATTAGATAATACAGTGCAGGGATCCCTCGTGCCCAGAACAAGGCGGGCTTACGAAGCAGCATTTACGGAATTCCAGGACTACAGGTCGGGGAAAGGCTGGGAACTCGGTTTCCCTATCCCCGAAGGGCACATACTCCAATTCGCCCTACAGCTCAGGCAACAAGGTTTGGCACCCGGCACAATAGCGGGAAAGGTATCGGCCATCTCATTTACGAGCCACCTGGCCAGCTACACCTCTCCCGATAACGGCTTTTTCATGAGCCGTTTAAAGGAAAGTTGGGCTAGGCAGACCCCCCCGGACACCAGACACCAGGGCCCCTATTACCCCCCAGCTGCTTAAGGTAATTAGTCATGCCCTACTTACCATGTGTCACTCTACCAGCGAGGTGGTGCTCTTCAGGACAGTGTTTCATGTGGCACTGTTCGGGGCTTTTCGGATCAGCAAAATAGTCCCTTGGTCCAAGTCGGATCGGTCTGGGATGGCAATGCAGATTCAAGATGTGGGCTGGGAAGGTGGTTCCTTAATTTTACATCTATGCAGGTCAAAAACTGACCAGAAGGGAAGGGGCCGGGTGGTGAGGCTTTGTCCTTCGGAGGATGGCAGTATATGCCCGGTGGAAGCAATTAAACTGTATTTGGCATCCCGCCCACAGGCGGAGGGCCCGCTGTTTCTCCACAGGGATGGCATCCCACTGACCAGGTATCAGTTCAGGGCAGTCCTCGCCATGTGTAATAAGAACGTCAGCCTCGATCCATGTTGCTACACTGCCCATTCTTTCAGAATAGGGGCTGCGTCAGTCACGGCAAGTATAGGTCTTCTTGGGAAGAAAATACAACTAATTGGAGGATGGTGGTCCGGCGCATATCACCGGTATGTTAGAAACACAGAACCATGGAGGTGGGGCCACAGGGGATCCCCAGGACAACAGAATAACCTTGCTTTCTCTTTCAGATGAGTCAACCCCGTGGGCATGGAAGGTGGTATGGATCGTTGGCCACAGCATCGTGCATTGGGCTGGAAAGATGGCTGCATGCAGTGGGTGGGGCACACAGCTGGGCCTAGGCAAACACGCAGAAATAATTTGGCTGGGTAAGCGTGGAATGCTGTGGGAGCAATTGCTCCCAACGCTGACCGCGGCGAAAGAAAAATTCCCGGCACCAGCGGTAATGGTGGTTCATCTCAGGGAAAACAATCTTCCCAAGGTCACGGGGCTGTGGCTGACAAAGAGGGCGAAAGCCGATTTACGAAGGGACCAAGAGCGCTTTCCGGGGTGCATATTCATGTTGTCTGAAATGCTACAGAGAAGGGTATGGAATAATGCCCAGCAACCAGGTAGGGTCAACAGGGCTCAGAAAAGAGCTAATGTGGAAATTGGGGCCTGGCTGAAAGGAGCTGGAGGGTGCGTTATCAGTCAAAAAGAAATTAGTTACCACAGAGACGAGCTATTTAGGAGCGATGGGGTCCATCTATCAGATGTCGGTGCTAATTTATATCTTGGGGGCCTGAAACACAGCCTTGAAGAAATCCTAGGAAGTTGATTTGTGGGCGGCAAACCAGCCACGCAAAGCTGGTGGTTTTTTGGTGGCGGTAGGCTGAGTTCAGGCCAATGGTTAAATGTTGTAGTAGATAGCATAGTATTGAATAGAAACATCTCCTTAAGGGATGGGCAGAGGCCATGCATAGCTGCTCAGTGCGGCCCACTGTACGGTCAGCCCAAGGGTGAGAGGCGAGCTGCCGGACCCGCTGGGAGGACCATGTACCAAACAGCGGGTTACGGTGCCTTCACCCTTGTTGTTGTTTAAACCCCACCCTCAGGGGCAAAAGGGGCAGATACGAACAACCCGCTCCGGCCCAGGGAAACCCGGCGGTCGGGGTAGGTTGACAAAGTTGGGGAAGTTAGGGCACAGGAGGATTACCTTGGGCTTAACCCGATGATATTAAAGAGGCTGCCAGGTAGACCGGTTAGTTCCAGGTGTGGGAAGGGAACCTCCTGTGGAATGGGTAACAGTTAGAGATAGGAGATGGATAGGACCCCAGTTAAAAGGGGGAAGTGGGAGCGTTACCCCTTCCCTTTTTTGTTTGGTTCAATAAAGAGTGCAGCTGTTTAAACCCATTCAGGGTGTCCTCATCTTCTTTGGGTGTGTGTGTCAACAAAGCACTGAGCCTCAGCTATACAGGACTGAGGTAGAAGCTCCAAAAGGAGATCACTAGGGAGTGATAAGGGCTGCCTCAGTGGGTTAGAGCATGTCTCAGTGAGGGCCTGCTAGCCAAGAGCTGGGGCTCACCTGGGGGCTGGGGGCCTATTTGAGTCAGGGTTTCCCTGAAGGAGCTGGCTGGTTGGGAGCCCAGGCCGGAGATCTCAGGAGGCAGAGAGCCTACAGCTGGTTGGCTGGCAGTGGCAGGGAATTCACCAGACCTGGGACCTGAGGGCCTGAGCTATCAGGCTCCCATACATTATCCTGGAGGCGAGGGAGGGGATCAGCTCAGAGAGAAGTATACCTAAAAGTGAAGCATGTGAGCTGCTGTGTGTGTATACATTGGCAAGGGATACACGGCACATGGTTCAATCAAACACACTTTGATGAAGTGGAAACAGTGCTTTGAATGGTCTGGGTAGGGGGTCTGCAAGACCTCACCTGAGCAGAGTGCTAGACCTGAAATGGAAAATCTCAGGGAATGCTGCTTCTATCGGTAGCAGGGCATTTGCCGAGATTCGCATGACACAGAAAACTTACCAGCTTTCCCACAGTTTTTGTCATTTCCCGATTTTTTTGCACCTTGAATGGGACTGGTCCCAAGCCCCGTGTGTCCCCTTGGGCTGTGAAGATGGAAACCTGCTGACTCAGCGACAGGGAAGTGCTGGAAATTGCCAAGAGTGTTGTAAAACAGCTGTAAAACTCATAAAATTCCCAGAAAGGGATGGAAAATTCTTAGGAAGTCATGAAAAAGTCCTGGAAAGTGACAAAAGTGATTAAAAAAAGTCCCAGAAAGTTAAGGAAAATGGTGGAAGCGTGGAATCACCAGAAACTGATAACGTACCGATGGACACCTGCAAACACGCCGCAAAGATTGGTATTTCACTTCAAAATCGGAACTTTTGCTCGTGTCTCAGTCCTACAGAGTGCAGCCATAACTCCTAACAGTTCATAATTAGGAGGGACAGTTCTTCTTTTGGTGCTGAATTCAAGTGTCCCTCTTTCAGGTGAGAGAAAGAGAAACAAAAAGGTTGGTAATTCCAGGCTCATTCACCTTTTTCCTGGTTGTCTTCTGGAAAAACACTTGAGAGGCCAATGAGGAAATGACAGAATGGCAAAAAACTAAGTGGAATGAGAAACAGGAGAGTTTCTGCCCCCTTTTTGCACTTGTAATGTTGGTAGATGTGTGTACCCCTGTTAGGGTGTGAACAAATGAGACATTAGTCCACAATTCTTTCCCCCTTTACTGTATTCAATCACAGGCAGCTATCAGCACCACTACCTCCGAGATTCCACTCTCCACCTACCAATCCGCCCACAAAAAGTGTATTCCCTGGAGCAAGGAAGAAACAAAAGTCTTCATTGCACTGTAGGGGTGGGACACTGGGGAGAATACTGGATACTGGATTTACAGGTATCGGATCTCCCTGGTACCGGATTTACCAGTATCGGCATACCAGATTTTTAACATTGGCCGCGTTACTGGATTTTTTACATTGAGGCTATTATTGCGGCTATTGATGTCAATGGCCGCAATGTAAAAATTCCGGTAAAGCGGCCAATGTTAAAAATTTGGTATGCCAGTACAGGTAAATATCAGATTTATCAGAGTAAGCCGGTACACACAAATAGTATTTGGCAAATACTGGCAATATTGGTTCTCAGGAGAACTGGAATTCCCACCCCTATTGCACTGTGTGTGGTAGGAGAATAATGTACAATACAAGCTTGTGAAATGCTAGCAGAACACATTGGTATTCCATGAGATCTCCCTCCAAATGATGCACCAGGGATACCATCTACACCTGCCAGCAGCAGGCCAAGGACCTCCACAGGGGATACAAGGAGATCCAGGACCAAACTTCACCTCCATCTGCAGGAGACAAATGTCCCCCTACCATGAGTTTCTGGACTGGTTCCTCTGTGTAGAAGGAGCCATCATGGCATCCTATCTCTGTGGCTGCACCTATGCCAGGGGCCAGAAGTAGGTGGATATGGCTCCTCCACTGCCCACTCCCACTTCAACCTCTCACACTCCCCTATGGAAGTTGTGACCACTGACGGAGATCCCTCTGTGCCTGTCCCTGTTCCTGAGCCACCAAGGGTCCACAAGGACATTAGCACCATGACTCTCCAGCTCTACCTCCTCAACGTTGAGAGCCAGCCAAGGGGCGCAGCTATACAGAAAGGAGGGACATTTCAAACTGTGGTGGGGACACATATCCTGTCCTGTTGTGGCATGGCCTTGAAAAGATTGAGCTGAGTGGTAGCACCTTCAGGGTGGCACAGGAGGAAGCAAGCACCGGCAGTGGCAACATGAGGCAGGCAGTGCAACTTCAGCCTCCAGGGCTAAGGAGCAGCACGTAGAGGGATGGAGAGGTTCTGGGGTAAGGAAGGAGGAGAGGGGGTACAGGGGAGAGGATGGTAATGTGGCCCCCAAATCCATTTCTTGCACCTAGGACCATTCCAACCTAACTATGCCCCTGAGCTAGCCTTTGTTTGAGGATCCACTGTAGGTGCTGGCAAAGGGTACAGACAGAGGACCCAGAAGCCACATTCATAGAGAAGGTGGAGGAAAATGGTAAGTTAATACACTTGTGGCGGGGGGCGGAGGGAGCTGCATTTACACACTACGCAGCAGTGTGATAGAGGCTTTTGTTTATTGTTATCTAATTATGAGGGGTGTGTGTCTTTCTTTACTGTGTTCACAGGTGGCTTGAAAGCACTGGGAAGCAGTCAGATAATTCCCCAGGACACAGCAGAACCAGAGGTGGACAGTATGCACCTTTGGGGCCTGTGGGTTGGTGAGGGGGGAAGCACCATGGTGGGATGGTGGGCTTGTGGATGGAAGCCAAAATAGCGGGTGTGGAGGGAGCACTGACAAAACCGCCAGCCAGCAGCACCCAGCAGAACCAGGAACTGCGTGTCCACAACCAGTGGCAAAGGAAGGATTTGGTGAGGGAGCTGCTTGGAAAGACCACATGACAACAGTTTCCCATTATTTTCAATGGGCATCACGTTGCAGGTCTTGAAATAGTTTACTTTGTCTTTCTGAGACTTTTCCATGCCCAAACTTTCAGAGGGTGCCACAGGTGGGCAGAGTATGAGAGAGAGAGAGAGAGAGAGAGAGAGGCATCAGGTGGGCATAGCAGCAGCAGGCACTGGCACGCAGCAGGCAGACACAGAAGCACTGGTACAGTGATAATCGCAGGCGGGCACTTGACTGTTGTCAGCACCCCAGATGTAACAGGGGGTATTTTCAGACGTTACGATCACCCGATTCACCACAGTGGATTCCCAGCGGTGGCGAACCAGCTAATCACCCCCCGTGGGCAAGAGAGGCCCTAAACAGACGTGATGGGAGCGGGACCACGGCAGGCAATCGGCCCGACAGANAATCGGACTGGAAGACCACGGCCCGGGGCAGCACAATAGACGTTACGCCGATCCCGGGTCAGGACGTGGTCAAAGCACCCGGAAGGCGCTGCCATGTGCCCTTTAAATCTCCCTCCCCAGCCTGTGTTGTTGCTGGTTGCCTGGCAGCGACGCTGTGTGCTTTGTCCCTGGTTGGGAATCATGTTGCTTGATTCCGGCCGGTGGTTGCCGTTTTTTTGTTTCCCGGTGGGAATCGCTTTGACCACGCTTTCAGAGATGGTCCGGACTGGAGCTCCGGAAGCATGGGGTGATTTCAGATGTTACGGGGTCCGTTGGCCCCGTACCGGAAGCAACCCATTCGTTCCCCGCCGGGGTCACCCCGTCATGCCATATCAGACATGCTGGGGGGATCCTGGCAGGGAATCCTGGAGGGGGCAGGGCTGCACGGTGCAGGGGGCGGGGCCACACGGCCCTGCCCCCTCCACGCACCCCGCCGCCCACCCTCCGAGGAGACGGGCGGGTGGCGGGGCCAATGCGGCCGCCGTGTCCGGCCGAATGCGCCATGGCCCGGGATCCCACCGGTGATCCCGGGCCATGGCGAGCAGCCAGACGTTACTTTTTTTTGGTCCCTTCCGGGGGTCCATTTGACCACGCTTCCCAGGACATTCCCCTGGCTAGCCTGGGAAGCATGGTTCAAATTGACCCCTTGTGCAGATTGACCGTGGCGAACATCTGGCAGCCGCCAAACAGACGTTTGAGGCACAGTGACCACAGGTGGGTATTCACCGTGGTTCACTGTGATCTCGTAACGTCTGAAAATACCTATGGTTATTTTTGACCCCTGGTGGGAATTGACTGTGGTGAACATCTGGTGCCCCCGAAACAGACATTCAGAGCGCTTTGGCCTTGCCGCGGGATTGACCGTGGTTCACTGTGGTTGACTGTGATCTCGTAATGTCTGAAAGTACCCAGGGTATCAACTTGCAGAAAGTGTCATAGGTGAATAGCATCTGAGAGAGAGAAAGACAGACTGGCAGGCAGTGGGCAGGAACAGCAGCAGGCAGTGGCAGGCAGCAGGTGAGCAGAGCAGCAGCAGGCACTGGCTCTGACATCCTAAGTATGACATGGCTTCAACTTGCAGAGTGTGCCCCAGGGTGGCAGAATATGAGAGAGAGAGAGAGAGACTGGCAGCAGGTAGGCAGATGAACAACTGGCACTGGGAAGCAGAAGATAGGCACAGAAGCAGCAGGCACTATCAGGCATCAGGTGGTCAGAGGAACAACAGCAGGCAGTGGCATTGGTACCCCAAGTACAACAGAGTTTCAACTTGCAGAGTGTGACCCAGGGTGGCAGAATATGAGAGAGGGACAGACTGGCCAGCAGCAGGTGGGCAGAGGAGCAGCAGAAAGTGGCACTGGAATCCCAAGGATGACAAGGTTTCAGTGAGTGCCCCAGGGTGGCAGAATATGAGAGAGATACTGGAAAGCAGCAGATGGTCAGAGGTGCAACAGGCACTGTAGGCACTGGGTGAGCATTGAATCAGCAAGCACAGGTATTAGTACTCCAAGAATTTCAGGGCTTTAAATTGCAGAAAGTGCCACGCAGTGGCTGGGCACCATATGAGGTAGAAAAATAATGTAGGACTGCATCAAATAGGCAATCTGAGTACCCAGACTGAGTTCTGAAATTCTAAGTACTATGACTGGGTACTTGGTCAATACTCAGAACTTTTTCTGAGTACTTGGAAATCAGAGCTTCAGACCAAACCTTGGAACCCCAAAACACTTTAATTAAACTCATATTTAAGGGAAATGCAATGTGGAGCTTGAGCAGAACTCCAATAGGCAAGTTCATCCTCCCTAAAAAGATGAATGTCTAAATTGTTAAAACAGTGTTAGCAGGTTGAGGGCAACATGTGCAGTGTGTTTTCAGGTCATGGTGACACATGAGTGACTCACAAATTCAATAATTCAGCTCCAGTTTTTACTGTTTTGTTTTCCTATTGTCAGGAACCCTTGTTTCCCCAGGGAAACAAACTGTCTATTGTTCAGGGTGCTGAAAAGTGTTTACAAATAGCTTACAAATTACCCCTTTTCCTTCCCAGCATGTATCCGAACCGTTAATTTGAATGCAAGTGGGGCTGTTTGTGCTTGCATGCAAATTAGAGCTGACTCTAGCCTCAGGAAAAGGACCTTGGAGTAATTGTGGACAATATATTGAAATACTCAGCTCAGTGTGCAGCAGCCTCTAATAAATAACAAACAGAAAGTTATGAATTATTTGTAAAGGCATAGAGAATCAAACTGAAAATATCATAATGCCACTATATAAATCTATGGTGCAACCACACCTTGACTATTATGTACAGTTTAGATCACCCCATCTACAAAAAAGATAGTATAAATATAAAAGGTACAGAGAAGCACAACACAAATGGCTCCATTATGAAGTGGGGTTGGAAAGGTTAGGACTCTTTAACTTGGAGAAGAAATGACTGAGAGGGGATATGATAGAAGTTTATAAAATAATGAGTGGTGTGGAACAAGTTCATAGGGAATGGTTATTTGCCCTCTCACATAGTACTAGAACTAGGCATACTCCATGGAACTAATGAGTAGCAGATTCAAAACAAATAAATGAAAGTATTTTTTTCACTCAACGGACAATTAAGTTGTGGAATTTGTTGCTAGAAGATGTGGTCAAAGCTAGTAGCATAGCTGGGTTTAAGAAAGGGTTATACAAGTTCTGGAGGATCGGTCCATTAGTAGCTATTAGCCAGGTAGGTTTGGCAAACATAACCTCTTACTGTCAGGAGCTGAGAGTGAACAATAGGGAGTGGATTGCCCCATTGTGACCTGTGGGGAACTTCTTCCAAGCGACTGAGATTGGCTACTATCAAGGACAGGTGCTGGGCTTGTAGGACCATTGGTTTGATCCAGTATGGCATTGCTTACATTCTTACAAACGATGGTGGGATAGTCCCTGCCACAGCTGACAATTGTAATAGACAACAGGGTGTGTGCAGAAGGCACATCAATCATTTTTGTTTTCATTTCCAAAAAAACCCCTTCATTTTTGGGGGGTTGTAAGGGCCTCTACTACTGTTTTTGTTTATTTCTTTGTTTCATTTTATTACAAATAATAATAAAATAATAATAATAATAATAATAATAATCACTGGGCGTGCACAAAATGGTCACCAGGGCCATTCTTCTCATGCATGGCCCTTTTCCAAAATGTGCTGGTGCTGATGCTGCCGGCTCCATTTTGGAAAAGGGTGCGCAGAGCAGTCCCTGCGGCCATTTCACACATGTGATTTTTGTAAAATTTATTTTTTAATTGTTTTTAATTTAAAAAGAAAAACTAAAACAAAAAATGAATGAAATCAAAAGAACGTCATTTGGTATTCATTTGTTTTTGTTACCTTAGTTACAAAAAGTAATGGGACTCCAATCAATCAAATGATACAAAATTGCACACCCCTAAGTATTGGAAAGGAAACAGAGAAGTGAAATGACTTGCTTAATGCCACACAGCAGACCTGCAGCAGAGATGAGACTAGAATCTAGTCCTCTAAGTCCCTAATCTAGGCTCGCAACAATTACCCTATTGTCTTGTCTTGGACCCCACATCCATTCATTTCTCAGTCATGTCTCTTCTCCTTCTCCTTCTCCTCCTCCTTCCCTTCTGCCTTCATTCCCAGCAGTGTGTCAGAACCCCAAATGGCGATGGTTCCCCTTTCCTGACTCCATCTCAATCAGCCCTGGCTTCAGCTTAGCACTGCTCCTTGGAAAAGGGAAATTTTCCTGAGATGGTGTCTCTAATCTCATTCCCTTCCCACTCCCCCCAAAACTCTGTGGGTCAGCAGTGCTCCCATGCTTGCTTAGGGCCACCCTATCTGCCCTCTTGATCAATGCTGTTGTCCCTAGGAAAGACGAAAATCCTTTAATCATTTCCAAATTTTCTTTCTCATCATGCCTGGCTTGTAAATGCAATGTTCACTTTCCAAGAAGGATTTACCAAAGCTGATACCTCTTTCTGGCAGGACCTTCATGGCACGTTAAGCAGAAGAGGAAATTTGTTGGCTTTATGATGCATTTTCTTGCTGAAAAATACGACACCCACATTCTCTGGGCAGCTGCAGCCAAATACTGCCATCTCTAAAGCCTGGTGTCTTGGTTCTTATGGACTTATCACATGGCAAGATAGCACCATTCAACGACTTTGCCCTGTGTTGGCTATTGCTACCCATCCAGCGACTCCAGCCTCAAAAGTGTTACATCTGTGCCGGTTTCTAAGAGACAAGCTACACCATCTGGTGTTGAACCAGTGGGGTCAAATAATGTTCTCACCATTTAGGGTAATTAACTCCAACCGCCTGTCTGCTGCAACCCCCTTGGCGCAGCCAACACAAGCAAAGCTGGGCCAAGTCAAAATTTCTCCTCATTATTAAACCCAAGTCTAAGCACTTGTCTGTCTGTAAAAACAGAGCAAAGGGAGGAAAACTGAAACCAGCGGACAGGGTCTGAGGTTTCAATAAATGTCAGGGAGCGTCAAGACTGTTTGGATTGCAAATTATTGCTGGCTGATGGTCTATTATTTTACAACTAGCGATTGCTGTCAAGGAGGTGAAAGGAGCTTTCTGGAATCGCAGCCAGAGGGGAATAGAAGTTACCAAATACTGTAACAATCATTAAAAAAAAAAAAACGGCACTGGAGTGGCTTTAATGTTTGCTAAATTTAGCGCTTATATAAAGTGCGTCCCCCAGAAACAATGGAATCACTGCTTCTCCAACCTCACTGGAAATCCTGGTACAATCACCTCTGCCTGAGGTGGTCTGAGACAGGAGACAAAGGAGGAAAGATGATTCCTTTTATTGGGCCAGCTTCTGTTGCTAGAGCATGGAAGTATTCCAGTTTCACTGAGCTCTTCTTTAAGCAGGAAAAGAACGTGATAGCCAAACTAGATTGAAGAAAAAAACTGGATAATTGTTACTTACATAGAATCAATGGTAAGGCCGATCCCAAGCCCTGTGTGTGCTGCCGTGCATGCAGGCACGTGCCACCACACTGTTTGTGCGTGCGCTGTAGGTCCTGTGCCAGCACTCTGCACACCGGTCCACAGGGCATGGGATTGGCTCCATTATGCCCAGCACTGAGCAATCATGAATAAGAAGCAGACCCTTGCCCCAAGGGGCTTATAATCAATTTCTTTCTTTCTTTCTTTCTTTCTTAAAATTTGATACCCTGCACCCATTCTGCCTCAGGCAGCTCAGGGCGGAGGGTGGAGAGAAAAGGAGGAAGGGAACACACAGAGAAAAAGGGATATATTTGTGAAGCTGAGAAATTGCAGGTGCGCAGCTTAGGCTGCTTTTAGATGAGCAGCACGTGCTCGCCCCCCCAAAATCACACCCCTAGTAAAGGTGCTGGGGCCGTGGTTTAGACGAGATAATACATGCCTTGTTGCCGCTCGCGCATTCCTTTATTGCTGCAAAATAAATACCTCAATATCGAGGTATTTAATTTGTGGCTGTGAAGGAATGTGCAATCGGCATTAAGGTGCATATTGTCTCGTCTAAGCCACACTCCTGACACTTTTACCAGGCGCGTGATTTTTTGGTGCGAGTGCGCACCGGTCGTCGAAAATCAGCCTTAGTCACCAGGGAGAAGGGGAAGGCTGAATGATAGGATTGCCAGGGAAGTATCAGTCAGCAATCTATGTGGTGAGGAGTTAAGGAAAACCTGATGGAAGAGGCAGGTTTACAGGAGGGATCTGAAGGTTGGGAGGGAGAGAACAAAATATACATGTTCGGGGAGTGAGTTTCAGGCGTATAGGGCAGCACTGGAAAGGGATCAGGAGACTCTGGGAAGGTGTATGAACTGAGTATCATCAGCATACCGGAATTCACAACATTTAATCATTTCTCCAGGTATAGGGGCCAATCCAAAATCCCATGGATCTCTCTCACGCACATGCATGTGCACAATTCCCATGCCGCACCATGCAACAGGAATCCGCATGCATGCAACTACGCACAGAATCTGCAGAGTTTGGGATCGGTCCCATAGAGTGTAAATTCACCCTGAGCCATCTGGGGAAGGGCGGGGGTATAAATTTAAATAAATAAATAAATAAAGCAAGAAGAGAAGTGGGACATGGACAGAACCTTTTGGAACTCCAACTGAGAAGAAAGGGAAGACAGAATACGTACCAATAAGAGAGACAGTGGGTAATTTCACATGGACACGGGGGGGGAGGGCACTATGCTGGAGTAAGTCTGGGGGTGCACCCCCATGTTTGCCTGTCTGCAACTGCACCTGGTCAGTGGCTGCCTGGGCCCACGGTACACCCATGTAGCGGCCCCACCACCACACCATAGTGTTGTGGGCAGATTGCCCAAAATGTTATGGCACTACTGGGGCAACTGCCCAGCCAAGAGCGGGGCTGCAGCAGCCATCTGCCAAGTGACAAACAGCAACCCGACCTCCGGCCAATGCTCCAGGGTTGGGCTGCCTGCTCTGCTGGAAGTGCTCTGAGGTGTTCTGGAGCACCGCTGGCACGACAGCCTGCTCTGCCTCTGCTCCACCTCCACATCTGTCAGGCCATCTTAAAACAGACAGCCTACCTGGGCGTGAGGCCGGGCAGGTGTCCATGTGAAGACACCCATTAAAGGGACAGTTAGAGAGACAGGAAGAGAACCAGTTGAGAACTGTGCCCTGGAAGCCAGGGTAGGTACATCAGTAGCTATTAGTAAGTTGGTCCTCTGGCTGTCAGAAATGCATAGCAGTGAATAGATCCCGCCATTGATGACCTATTTAACGCACTTCCTCTGAAGCAACAAAAGTTGGGTGCAGGATGCTGGGCTAGATGGATCATAAGTCTGACCCAGTGTGGGCTTTTTGTTACGTTCTTGACATCAGAACTAGTGCTGGCATGAATACAGTATTAGGTGTGAATATCAAATTCAATACATTTGGTAGATTTACAGCCATTTAAGCAAAATGAATGCAAAGCGGAATTCACTGCCATGCTTTCTTTGTTAATTCCATATCAGGGACTTAATATCTAGGTCACATCATTAGCTGGTGACAAGTGTCTCCCTTGATGGCTCGCTTCAGTGGAAGTAATAACGTGTACTCTACCGGAGAGCTGTATAAAGCTGAAGTCGCCTAGGAATGTTGCATATTTAATCAATCAATCAGTAAATTAATCAATTCATTAAGGTATTTATTAGTGTTGGTAATGTACCTGGCATTGAACAGCTGTGGAAAGAGATAGGTCCCTACTCTGAACCTAAAGGAGCGTACAAGTTAGAACAGATAAGAGAAGGGATAACGAAGAGGAGGAGCAGATAGGGAGGATACATAATAAAGCTGGTGCATGGACTTGGCTTAGTTACAAGATCCTGATGATAGACCGTCATAAGCAAGGAATCTATGGGGGTTGAGAAGAACGGGAAAGTCTGAGGGAGAGATTTGAAGATCAGGAGGGAGGGACGGAGCAGAGTGTATGTGTTCAGAAGGTGAGTTTCAAGCATAGGGAGCAGCATGAGAGAAGGGGTGAAAATGGTTTAGGGAGTGGGAGGATCTGGGGCAGGGGAGAGTGGTGTCAGAGGAGTGAAGTTTTTTGGGGAGAAAAGTAGCAGAAAATAAGGGCAACAAAGGAGGAGCTAGGCCGTGTAGGGCCTCAAAGGTGAAGAGAAGGATGCATAGAGTGAGAGGAAGCCAGTGAGGAGTAGGGATGTGCGAACAGAACCGAGTTCGGAAATTCGGTTCGGTTCGAAAATCGAGTTCGGTTCGAAAGTTCGGTTTCGTTGACCGAACTATTTGAGTTTGGTTGAATTCCGAACTTCTGAACTGAGTTCGTACATTCAAACCCAGTTTTTTTGGCCTTCCAATTCAACCAAACGTTTTGGTCGAATTTGAGTTTGGTTCTAAAGTTTGGTTCGGTTGACCAAACTATTTGAGATCGGCCCGAACTCCGAACTTCTGAACCACGTTCGCACATCCCTAGTGAGGAGGGGCTGAACATGATCAAAGCAGCGGGCAGGGTCGATGTCGATAATTTTGCCAGTGGAGTGTTCAACAGAAGAATATTTGAGAATTCTCCATAGGTAGGTAGAGGATGAAATGTTCATTTGCATCTAAAAGTTGGGAAAGTCAAAGAAATATAACTGATAATTTTGTGCTTTAATTGTTAACTGAATTAAACTGAAATTTAACTGAACTAAAGTCTGCTTAAATAAATTTAACTGAAAAATTTGTGAGACAGACAGAGAGAATATTTTTTTGTATAACCTCTGCCTCTCACACACACTTACATGGAGCAAACAGTTATAAAACTGTAACTTACAATTTCACACCAATAATATCCCAAGAAAGGTGCCTCTCATTTACCCTAGAGCAAAGGAAACAGGCCAAAATAATCAACTGCATTTTAAAATGGGCTCCATTTAGACTCAACTGTGAGCACCCCTTGATGCCTTTGGAATATGGTCTGGCATGCCAAAATACTCAGACTTAAGTGTAACTGGACCATTGGGGCTCAAATTGTGGTCCGTTGGGAAGCTAATGAAAAAGCAAATGGGGTGGGGGAGGGTGTGTAAATTCATTTGAGAGCCCTGTCTATCACTCCTTTTGGTACACAACCCTCATAGGATAGAATCTCATGCTGTGTTCACACAACACTCTTTTTGAATGGTTGCTGGTTCAAACTCCCATTATGAGTCTTATGTAAAACCTTTTCTCATTCTGTGACCCCCTTATTCGCCTGTGTTCCCCACCCATTTGTTCCTGACTTTTTCTGTTCATGGTATGAGCCGTTTCATTGGCAATGGTGTTGTGTGAATGTTTTTCCCCACTGTGCCTACACAAAGCCAACCACACTTCCCTTGGCGCAAAGTTTGGTCTCCACTCTCCACTTGGCCATAGAGTAGCAACGAGAGGCAGGGGTGTAGTTAGGTGGAAATGAGCCCTGGGGCCCCTACTGTGGTATTCCACTCCAGTGTGTACATGCACTGTACAGGCATGTGGGCCCCTGGAGCTTGTGAGCCCCAGTGTAGCTGCACCTGCTGAACCTATTATAGGTACACACACACAGACACACACAGAAGCTACAAGAACAGGAACTAGGCAGAAGTGGATCCAAGAGCACCCCAATGCTGCAAATGTGAGTGTCCAAAGGTGGCTGGACCCCATCAATAACAGGGGTTCCTATATCCCCCAGGTCAAAAGGCTGGCCAACCATCATCACCTTGGTCTTGTTGGGATTCAGCTTCCATCAGCTCCTCCACATTCAGTCCCCAATGGCAGCCAGGCACTGGGTAAGCACTGAGACTGCGAGAATTTGGTGTCATCAGCATACTGAAGGCACTTCACTCCAGATCTCTGAACAATATTGCCCAGGGGCCTCAGATGCATATTGAATAGGAGTGGAGATATGATGGAACGCTTGGGGACCCCACAGGGGAACTCCCGAGGGGACGATGAGCTATCGCCCACCACCACCCTCTGGATTCTTCCAGCCAGGAATGAGTGGAACCACTTAAGAGCATTCCTGAGAATCTCTGCTAGGACACACAGCCATGTCAACGACACCCCATGATCAACCGTATTAAAGGCCGCTGAAGGATCTAACATAATCAACATGGTACAATTACCCTTGGACCCTTGGTACAATTTCCAAGTGCAGATTGTAAACCAAAGCCACAAATGCAGTCTTGTCCCTATGCAATGCCTTTTTCATAGTTAAAGGGTAAATAGAAAAATCTCCATGAGTCTTCTTGGCTTCAACTCTGTTCTTCCCCTTCGGTGCTGGTTTTCCTAGCATGATAGATGAACAGCTCCCAATTTCAACAACTTCTTCCTCTGTATTGGAACTGGGTGATTTAATGCAATTAGTTTCTAATTGGCTCTGTATAAACCATAGCAATATATCTCGGCTTTGTTAGCACAGAACGAGAGCGAGACTCTTCTAAGAGGAAAAGTCCGTAGCTTAAATTTCTGGTTATGCTCTGATGAGCAACTGTTTAAAATGGCACCATCTTACTTAACCATTTTGTGAGTGAGAGCTCAAAGACAAGACACAAAGAAGGCTCAACACACAAGTGGATTTGAATATTCAAAAGAGCTTTAGCTAGGGTTACGTTCCCTTTAAAAGAGGATGCTTATGAAAAACACATGGTGCAGGGCTGCACCAGAACCAATGCAGCCCTGCACCATGTATTTTTCATAAGCATTCTCTTTTAAAGGGGAGGTATAGTATCACTAGCTTTAGCAATGTTTAGACAATGTTCTAAAATTCCGGTCATTCAGGTAATGGGTGTAGATGGGTTTGAATGGGCCCTGGTGCAGAAAATGAAATCTCCCCATCCCTCTTCCCAATGTCAGATGATGCAGCTGCAACAGGGAAATCCTGCCCTGTATTTCTGTGTGTGTTTGCCAGCAATGCCGTATGGGGGGGGGGCTTTGAGACCGGCAGAACCCTGCGCAAATCCTGGCTTGCACATTCCCTCCCACAACCAAAATATGCGTGGGGGGGGGCAGGTCTGAAAATGGCCTAAGCAAAGCACGTGCAACTGTGACTTCTCAGCTTTGTAAATATATCCCTTTTTGTCCCTATGTTTCCGTCTCCTTTCTCTCTCCTCCCTCGTCTCTCCTACTTTATAAGTACCTCAGGGCAGGGATCTGTCTCTAATTAATGGTCTTCAGTTTCAGTCAATCAATCAATAATATTCATAAATATGTAGCTGAATTAAATAATATTCATTCCCATAAATAAAGTGTGAAATCAATAGTGCATTTTACCTAGAGCTGAAACAGGTCCTCGCAAAAATGGGTATGCCCATTGAATTGCCAGTAGCTGAGCCGAACCGGCTATTTTGAGTACCTTTTGGTACCCAAATCAGTTTTTGATCTAGTACCCAAAATATCAAAATATTGACAACCAGCATACTGAACGCTCAACTTTGTTCTGATTTTTTTGTCCCAGTTTTGGGGATTTTTCAGGAAAATTCAGGATTTCGGTATACCGTTTATTGGTATTTCAAGTACTCGAATGGTATTCGGGTAACAATTTGGGCCCCAAAAATAGTACCCGTAAATGTGGGTATTACCCGTGGGTACCAAATCAGGTACTGACTTCGGCTCTAATTCTATCTGCTTTTCAAAATGAATACAAATATTCAAAATGAACATTCATTTCAGTGCTGTTTGGAATTTAACTCATTTCTCACTCAAGTTCAAAAAAATAAGTGAAAGCGGGGGGGAAAGCAACTGATTGTTGAGCGTACCAAAACTAAAATGAACCGCTTGATGGATGAACCCTTTCTTCAGCTGTGCTCAGACTGCGAAGCCACCCCGTTGGCTTGACCACCCTGAGCTCAAATATTATTTAACGCTGATGTAAAAAGAAAATAATAACACTGGATTGCAAACGTCCCATGGTGATGCTTTCAAATTCACCTCTGGCCTTCCAGACTTCTGGCGATGATTCATTTCACTTGACAGGATGGACACCACTTTTCTCAGGACTTCTTGGGTGGAACAGAGTCAGTAGGAAGCCAGTCTCATGGCGAGCTGTTAAACATTATGTGGATTAAAATACCCCCATCAGTAGTTTAATGTACCAAATGTGTCGAGAAGTGGGCTTAGATCTACAGCAGGGAGCAAATCTATCTCATCTAACTTTAAAAAAAAATAAAAAAAATAATGTATGTACTGCCCAGCCCATGGTGAAATAAACCTCAGTGCAGTAATACTGGGTAGTCCCATTACAGCAGTAACATATTATGTAGAATCAAGTTTCAAGACAATTAGCTTCTGGCTGCAGTTTATTACCCCATCTGAGATTTAAAACATGATTTCTTTTTCCCCCCATTGCATTCCAACAATGCTTAAGTGTCTGGAACTGACATTGTAAAATGAGAATGGAGTGACAAATATCTGTGACATACACATTATGTGGGGCACGTTTTCAAGAGCAAAAGGTAACACGGCATTGTTGCTTTACATGGATATTTCCTCCCTTGAGAATAGAAAACTATTGAAAGAAAATGTTATTTCATATTCTTATTGGGGATTCTGGTATCACCTAGAGGCCTCAACACTGAACAGGGCTTTGTTGAGTTAGTCACTATGGGCTCCAACCCAAGGTACATGCATGTATCATGCACAGGATGCACACATGCAGTAAGCGTGCATTGCATGCGCACTGAGCGCAGTAGGGGCGTGCACTTGGTTTTTGTTATATTGATAACGATAGCAAAATTCTTCCTTTTCATTTTTACAATAATGGGTGATTTCAGACATTACGCGGTCCCGATTCACCACAGTGGTCAATCGGGGGTGACCACGCGGAGGGGGTGAACAGATTAACCACCGTGGTCAAGGAAAGGCCCAAACAGACATGACGGGACCAGGATCACGGCAGGGAATCGGACCACCAGACCATGGCCCGGGGCAGCGCAACAGACATTACGCTGATCCCGGGCTGTGCCGTGGTCAAAGCACCGGGAAGGCGCTGGGATGGCTCGTCCCGGCTTCTGTCGTGTGCCCTTTAAATCTCCCTCCCTGGTCTGTGTTGTTGCTGGTTGCCTGGCAGCGACGCTGCATGCTTTGTCCCTGGCTGGGAATCATTGTCTTTGGTTCCGGCTTGTGGTTGCCTTTCAGACATTACTTTTTTTGGTTTTCTTTTGTGAATCTCTTTGACCACGCTTTTGGAGATGGTCCAGGCCAGAGTTCCAGAAGTGTGGTTGATTTTGACCCCATGTGGGTATTGACTGTGGTGAAAATCTGGCGGTCGCCGAACAGACATGGGGTGATTTCAGACGTTACAGGGCCCGTTGGCCCCATACCAAAATCACCCAATTCATTCCCCGCCGGGATCACCCCATCACGCCGTATCAGATGTGCCAGGGGGATCCCGGCGGGGAATCTGGGAGGGGGCAGGGCCGCGCGGCACAATGTGCGGCCGCACGGCCCCGCCCCCTCCACGCACCCCGCCGCCCGCCCTCCGGGGAGACGGGTGGGCGGCGGGGCCAATGAGGCCGCCGCGTCAGGCCGGATTCGCCTTGGCCCGGGATCCCGCCGGTGATCCCTGGCCGTGGCGCCCGACCAGATGATACGCCGGGGTTCACCCCGGCATGGAATTGCATTCGACACGCGAAGGCCTCCGGCCCCGCCGCTTCGGCCGCACGTGTGGTAAATGCAATTCCACACCGTGGTAACATCTGGGGGGAAACATCCGTTTCCCCCAACAGACGTTTGGAGATCACAGCCACCACGCGGAATTGAGCGTGGTTGACTGTGATCTCGTAACGTCTGAAAATACCCATGCAGGCCGCTTTGACCCCGCCGCGGAATTGACCGTGGTTCGCTGTGGTTGAGCATGATCTCGTAATGTCTGAAATCATTGATAACAAAAATAAATAACAACAAAATCAATAATGACTTGTTTTTCATTATTAATTTCATTATTGCCGAGAGGGAAAATGTGGAGAGGGGAGGAGGGAGCAGACATCTTGGAGCCATTTGGGAGGGAAACAGTGTTGAACTCTTGATCTGGGCCTGTGATGGGAGGGGAAGGACCTGATGGATGTAATCGCTGGCCAATGAGCAGTGCAAGCAGGTTCCAGGCAGTTGAATGGCACCCTGTGATTGGTCAATGCCTCCTGCCTCCCACAACCAATCATGGGGGCTCTAGGGAGGGCAGTACAAACAAGCAAGGTAGGATAGTGGGGAAAAATCTCAATTTAATACTCCCATAATACAATCCTAAATAGAAAAAAATCTTCAATAAAGTGCATACCTTTAAAAGGGTAATCATCCAAAACTGAGAGAAATCTACCAACACACTGTTAAAACAAATAGATATAGAGTAAAAGACACACAAAGGCAACCAAACACATTTCAGGGATAAACCCCTTCCTCCATGGATTGCTGCTGAGGGCCCTCAGTTCGTGTTGGGCTCTAGGGAGGGCACTGCAACCCTTTATGTTGCAGGGCCAGGCTGTTTGACTCTTGTTCTGTGTTAGCTCTTGCTGTGTCAGGTTGCATTTACAGAACTCTGGTGCTTGCACTAAAAATCTTCCCCAGCCCTCAGTGTTTCCTTATACCTCACCTTTCCTTATACCCATTATTTTACCTTTTCCCTTCCCCTGTCTGTCTCCCCCTGTACAGATAGATAGATAAGATAGATAAGATATACCCTATATATTTTTCCCTTTCCTCTTCCCCGGTTGTCTCCCCCTGTCCATAAGATAGATAGATAGATAGATAGATAGATAGATAGATAGATAGAATACTGTTTTATTATATATATTAGCATTATAGGATAGGAATAGGATAGATACTTAGATAGAACACATAACAGATAGAAGTTTATTGATATAGCTACTTAGATAGGAATATATTGCATATAGTATAGGTTATTAGGTGGAGGTTAGACATACATATTAGTAATGTTTCATATTGTCATTGTGAATATGCCCTGCCCCACCCCTCCCCCATCCTACCGACTATCCTGCCCCTGGGCATGACATGGCTGCATGGGACTGGAGCTAGTGCCCACCACTCCAAGCCCTACAGTGAACCTCACCGTGCAGTGGAACAGACAGGGATCAGGCACATGAACAGTGGTGCGCTACCGCACCTTGGGAAGCTTTACCGCACTGAGGCTGCTATGCACTGTGTCCTTGGCCATTTTCCAAGGATGCAGTTGCCCAATCTTGTGGCCACCAGGCACACAATGCACTGCATCATGTGGTTAGGCTTCCCAGAGTGGGGTAAGGCTGCCCAAGGTGCCGTTAGTGCATCATGTGGCTACACCTATTCACTATCCTCAAAGAGTTTGCATTGGAAAGAGGCAAGACAGACAAATGAAAAGAAAAAACAACAACTAGATCAATGGTCCATCTAGTCCAGTATCACAAAGGGTACTAAAACGGGGCATATATGGTGAGATACATTGCTTATATCGAAGGATACAAAAGGCGTATCATTGTTCTCATTTACAAGAGTGATCGGCATACCGATCCTATACTGACATGCAAAGCATGCACAATGCATAGTGCACAATTTGCATTGCATTGTGACTGTGCAGTTTGTTGCACACAACTTACAGTCTTTTCTTCAGTCTTTGGCTGCTTTTAGACGTGCGCAGTGAACACGCTGCATAAAATCACACTGCGTGTAAATATGCCGCGTGTGGGATTTAGACACGGCATTTAGCACATTAAAGCCGGTCAGGCATTCTTTTAAAGCCACAAGTTAAATACCTTGATGTCGAAGTATTTAATTCACGGCTTTAAAAGAATGCGCGACCGGTTTTAATGCACGAAATGTCATGTCTGGCTGCTTTTAGATGAGCGGGTTGCTGTCGTGCGACCCACTTGCATGATATTTCAAAATTCCGCGATGCGGGATTACACGAGAGGGCTGATTGTGTATTTAATTCACGGTCGGCAAATAATGCACAACAGCCTTTCATGCGCTTGATCCCTGACTACTGTCTTGTGTAATCCCGCGTTGTGTGATTTTAAAATGGCGACCTGTTCATCTAAAAGCGGCCTCTAAATCCCACACGTGACATATTTACATGCAGCGTGATTTTATGCAGTGTATTTGTCGTGCACGTCTTAAAGCAGACTTTGTTTCTTCATAAGAGCTCTATATAGGTTGAAAGGAGGACTGAAAAGGATTTGTTATTTTATATCCACAAAAAATAATTCATGTTTGTTCCCACTAACAAATCTTAACATTTGTCTTGTCATTGTAACAAAATTTACACCTTTTTTTTTTGTTTCTTCTTCATTTTGGTATTACATCACTACTTTGTTACTTTGGTATTTGCCACGTTGTTACTTTGTTGATATTGTTGAGTACAATATTTTGGTTTCTTTGGTTACTTGGTTCTTCATTATTTGATATTTTTTGAGACTTTCTGCTGCATTTCCTCACACACAGATGTGTCGATTACATTCACATTCAATAACCCTTGCCAAATAGTATCACCAAACACATAACACAAATACTAAAATCCTGAAGCACACAATGGGTGTCTTCAGACGTTACGTGATCACGGTGAACCACGGTGAATACCCACCTGTGGTCACCGTGTCTCGTATGTCTGTTTGCGGTGCGCCAGATGTTTGCCACGTTTAATCCCCACATGGGGTCTTTTTGAACCACGCTTCCCGGGCTAGCCGGGGGAAGGTCCCGGGAAGCGTGGTCAAACGGACCCCGGGCCGTGACCAAAAAAAAGTAACGTCTGGCCGCGTGCCACGGCCCGGGATCCCCGGCGGGATCCCGGGCCGTGGCACGATCGGCCTGACGCGGCTGCCGCATTGGCCCCGCCGCCCGCCCGTCTCCTCGGAGGGCAGGCGGCGGGGTGCGTGGAGGGGGCGGGGCCGTGCGGCCGCACGTTGCGCTGCGTGGCCCCGTCCCCTCCCACTTTCCCCGCCGGGATCCCCCCGGCACGTCTGTTGTGCCGTTACGGGGTGACCCTGGTGGGGAACGAAGCCGGTGGTTCCGGTACGGGGCCAAAGGGCCCCGTATCGTCTGAAATCACCCAATGGTGTCAAACACCAAAATTCTGAAGTGTTGAAATGACTGAAATAGAAAAAGGAAGAGCCAAAATGAAGTTTTGAAATAGCAAACAGAGATTGAAGTGGATACTGTTTCTAAATTTGGTATTCTATTCACTTTGAAAGTTCATTCCAGCCCTTTTTGAAATCTTGGACACAACTCACTGAAAGAAGTTGGTACTCTGAAAGATATTCTCTTGACTATTTTGTTTCTTGCCTCATCCTTGTGACCAATGTGGCAACCACACCCATCTCAATTCTCAAAGCATAGAAAGATTAAAGTGTATTGTTAATTATTATTATTATTATTATTAAACAAGCATTTATATAGTGAAAGCAATGTACCTGGCACTTTACAAAGTAATTAGGTAGGAATTGGTTGCAAGGTTGTCACAACACCCACCTTCTGGGGAATTAGCTCAGGGGTCTGGTAACAAAGGGGTGTCCCACACCCCTCTATATATCATGGGGTTCTCTTAAATTTGATAGCTGGCCTCTGATCACACTCCTCTAGCCAGTCCACTGCCATCTTCCCAGGACTTCCCCCACCTAGGATGGGTCCCTGTTATTAAATATAACAAAGTCCTTTCCAATAAGGTTCTATCCCACCTTGTAGCTGAGGTCTTTTCCCGAGGCCTAGCAGAATGCAAAGCCTGGCAGTTGAGTTGCTCCTTGTTGGGCTCTGGGTAGGGGGCTCCAAGCCCCCTAGTGGACTTTGAAGCCCCCTGAACAGTTGCTCCTCAGTAGGTCTGCTCCCTTCAGCTGCCTCCTGCAACTGCCAACTTCTTTCTCTTGGCTGGGCCTTTATACAGTCCTTAGCTCCAGTTCTTTTTCTCCATTTAAAGGGCCAGTGTCTCAATTACAAATTAACCCTTTCCTGTCCGAAGGTTAGTTTGTCTCTGGCCTCCATTTTGTGGCTTTCTCTAAGGCTGTCACCATTTTGTGGCTGAACACTGCCACAAAGGTCTTCAAACACAATACTTTAATCAGAGACCACCCTTACTCATACCCAAGTGCATTGAGGAAACAAAAGGACTTTAGTTGCAATCTCCTACCACAAAGTTGGGGTGACAGTGGGGAATCATAGCAACTTCCAGACTGGATCAACCCTAGTCTATTTAATCCAGATACAGGCCAACCACTAGCATCAGAGATCAACTTGAATCAATCTGTTTCTATGAAGCTCTCATCCTAAGCTCTTACACTTGGTAATGAAACATTTTAAATATCCCTTTCCCCACATTTTGTAGTATTCATTACTATAGTCAATGTCATGGATATTCCTGAGATGTTCAGCTTCTTTTCAAATACTGCTAATACTTGGTCACAACCACATCCTGTGGTAAGAAGTTCCAAAGACCAATTACATGTTAAGTGAAAAAGCATTTTCTTTTAACAGTCTCATGTTTTCTTCCTTTCATTTTCCAATCGAATGACATTGTCACTTAGCCCAACATTTGGAAAGGGGCATGTCCATGTCAGAAAGGACACAAGGCAAAGAAAGCCTTCTGCCATCTGTTGCTTCTCCCCCTCCCCAATGTAATACCCTTTCAGGGATGATGAAAAGTTGGGAGCCCACCATGGGACTCATCTCAGAAGGGGGAGAGGTTGGGAATGTTGAAGAAGGGATCACCTCAGAGAATGGGGTCACAACTTGTAAACCTGACTAAGAGCAAGAGTAGGGAAGACCTCTGTGTCTAGGATTCTGATTAATGAAGAAGGTAAGTGGATGGTCTTAACCCTGAAAACACTTACAAAAGGCCCCCTACCCTCAAGTTCTGAAAGACTGAACACAGGAGAAGAGACCAGAGATGAGGGCACTCTCTCAAAGTTGCTACAACAGGTGAGCACCCTTGTACACTGCTGACTGACTGAACAGTGGTCAACAGCTGTTCAGGACATACCAGAACACTCACCTACTTGGACACTTTCAAATCCCAACAAAACCAAACCATATCCCTCCAAGTGTCCGGAAGTGGGTAGAAGGAGATGGAAAAGGTACTACTCTGCAAGTATCTGCTAACTTGGTTGGAGAACAGTACCACACAATAACCTTTCCTCCTGTCCAAATTGCTGTCTGTCACATACATCACATAGAAATATCATGGTATTCTAAGAGCCCTACTGGATAGCTGTTTGGGTTGCAAAATAAAGTTTGAACAAATATTCTTGGTGACTGTCTAAACTGGGAGATTTTGGATTAGCTGGTTATGGAAACTGCCCCACCTCTTCCCAATTAATTCTGAAGTATATTGGTGAAGTGTGATGGGGTTAGCTTTTACTGCCAAGGTGTTATGGATAAACACAGGCAGCTCACTGGATAAACAGGGACTTTAATTTCCAGTGATGTTGTCAGGTGTTTTTTTTTCTTCTCATCACCAGCTCTAAATGCACTTAAAATAAGGTGGCGCTGGGGGAGAGAAAACCAGGAAGAGTAACAATGTTAAAAAAGGCCATCTATTTTTAGACAAGAACTCAGGACTTGTTGGTCGTTCTCCAAGGGAAATGTCCCAATGACCTAATTACTATCCAGTAAAAGAGATGGGAAAAGCTGAATCTGGAAAAATGAATCAGTGTTATGACCTTTAAGAAGTGCTGTTGGGAAAAAAAAGATGCAAAAATAATGCCACTGCTTGTTTTTAATATGAAATAGTCCTCTGAGTACAGCCAGCAGCATCTCTTCTGGTTAAACTGAAGTGCCCCAAACATTAAATGATGCATTTGCTTTAGCCTCTCCCTGAATCAGGGGCAGGGATACCCCAGCCCATGGATCAAATCCATCCTGGAGATTCATGATGTGGACCTTCCTCATCTTGAACATACTCCTTTGGCAACTCTACCTCCGACTCCTGTCTGGGCCATAGAGCTTTTACTAATTTTCAAAGTGGCCACAAGAAAGAAGAGGTTACCAGCCCTGAAGTAACTGCTCTGTTTACAGTATTTTTTTGACAGTAGCATTTAGTCTAATTTCATTAAGCATTGCAACCACATATATAAGGCACATGCAACTGTGAAGTAGATCAATAAGGAAGAAACACTATCTGGCTTTCTAGGAAGGAACGGAGCAATTGGTTCAGACTATGAAATTTGTGTATCATTCTCTGTATTCTTCCTCCCTGAAATTTGAAACTGCCTCAATTTTTTTCCATCACAGTTGAAAAATGAATATATTCAGCAACAACTCACCAGCTAGGCATGTGACAAACCCTTCTGCTGCTCTCCCAACTCCCACTCAAAATCTTGCACAAACCAAATTAACAGAGAGAGTAAAAACTTGCTCATATACGTCAAGCACAAACAGCATGGAAGACTATCAATAACAGCACCACCTGGTGATTTCTACCTTAATAGGCTGTATATGCCCATTCAGAGGACCAAAGTTGATGGATGTGAATTAAGTTAGCCTCACAGTTCCTAGGTGAGTAGATTAATTACTGGTTTAAGATTGCAGCTATAAAACAGAGAGGTTGGGTGGTGCCTTTTTAAAATTGGCTCTTAATCACTGTGCATCTTATCTGATTGCCACTGAGATGAACGTAAACAAAGCTGTTCCAGCTCAGACTGGCTACCTCTCATTTTCTCCTCTTTAATTGCAACTCAAAGTGGATGCTTCACTGATTAGCCTTAGAAATACTGTTGAGTCATCAAGTCTTTCCTCTTTGTACCCAAACGTCATGAATGTTCCAGTCCTGAGGCTTGAAGGTGACAAATCTGGCCTTGATCCAACATACCCAGAATGCAACATTCCAGCTGCCTGGAATCCAGCAATTGCACTATCGGCCTCTGCTGTAATGTCCTCAACTAAGCAAGCAATGATAAGTTTCATACCAGGCTTTTGTAACTGGACTGACCTTCTCACCTTCCTACGACTTCTGGTTACATTGTGAAGCTCATTGTGAGGCTACATCGTGATTCTCAATGAAATGAGTTTTCGAGCCTCTCGAGAATCTCAGTGAGAATGGGGTTCTCGCCGAGATTCTTGTGAGATTCTCGAACAGCCCCCCCCCAATAGTCTGCGCATGTGAAAAATGACTGTTGGGGGGGACGTGCATGTGCAGAATGGCCACAGTCGCCGTTTGGTGCATCCACAGAGCATTTTGGAGTTTTCAAGACTCTCAAGAAATTTTTGAGCAACCACAAAGAACAATTCTGCGCATGCACCAAACAGCTGCCGTGGGTCGCACACTCACTCAATGGTTGCAGCAGCCATTTTGCACATGTGCCTGGAACACACAGGATCACGGGGGGGTGGGGTGGCGGGCAGGATCTTGCTCATTCTTTCGAGAATGCAATCACATTCTTGTTTCATCCCTAATGTGTACCCACTTCCCTGAGGCTGGTGGTCCCCATGCATCTGTGTCTGCTTCACCTGCTATAGCTACACCTGTAGGCATCTGTCTGTCTCTCTCTCTGTCTGTCTGCAACCTTCCATTTTTGATTTTGTTTTCAATTTCCATTTGTTTCAATGGAAAACACATTTTCAATTGTAACTTTTTTGTTTTTCATTTTATTTGGATGAAACATGGAGGGATGATACATCCAATGAAAGACATTATGGGCACCAAGTTGCAGAAATATTGGATAAAGAAATCTGATTTTATAAGCAGTTGAATAATGTTATTTTGCAAAAATCTGCATATACATTCCTGACTGTAACTTCTTTGTCTCCCACCTAATGCAGAGGATGAAACTTGGCAAGTTTATACCCCTCCCAAAGTTTACTACCTTTGCCAACTTTCAGAAGGATTGGATAAAGGATCATGGTGGTATAAGCAATTAACTTATAAATGTATGTCTAACTGTAACATCTTTGTAGTCCACCAGTGTATATGAAGTTTGGCAGGGCTGTATCTCACACTTTCAGGATCATCTCTGCCAAATATCTGAAAAATGTGATAAAGGGTCCCAATTTTATATCCCTGCACAGCATATGCAGAGAATGAGCCTATGCCAGGGATTCTCTTACGTTCTCTGCGGTATAAGATCTGTTTGTGATGCCAATTGGCCAGCAGAAATGTCAGCCACATATCCTCATTCTGTGCTGTGACCACACAAAATTCTCTCTCCCACTTGTTACTGGGAAGTTGGAAGCATCTGTTTAGGAAAGAGCCAATAGAAATTCCTCTGTCACAGTGCTTCCGGATGTGATTGTGATGATAATTGGTCAGCCTAGATGTGTAAACTATGTCTCCTGATTGCTGGGATGCTATACCCAAAGTCCCAGTTATGTCCCTTCTATTCCCACCTCGAAGCCTCCGTCGATTGGTCCTGTAAAGCTGGAAGCATGCAGTAATGGGCCAGTGAATGTGTCTGTCAGTTTGTTGGGCTGCTCCCCATCCTCCATCCTGCAGCCTCCCTCCCCCTGCCATGCCAGGTGCCTGCCTCTGACTGGCACTGTGTGTGCTGCTATATACCTGAATAATGGTCTTCAAGGGGACAGCTTCAATTGTTTATAAAATTGAGTCCCTTTATCTAATTTTCCTGTAATTTGGAAGAGATGACAGTTAAGGTATGGGATATATTCCTGCCAAATGTCTTGTAAACAGGATGGAAGATAAAAAATGTTACAGCTGGGAATGTAGTTTCAAGTGAATGTCTTATACCATCAGGACCCTTTATCCAAACCTTCTGAAATTTGGCAGGATTCAGGATTGGTATCCTGGGGAAGGGACATAATATTTACAGGTTTAATGCAAATTGCAGAGAAGATAAAGAAGCTGTAGCCAGGAATGTGTATGCAGCTCTTCTTAAAATAAAAAAATTAAATTGCTTAGAAAATTGGATCCCTTCATCCAATCTTTCATAAATTTGGTACACATAGTGCCCTCCATTGGTGGTACAATAGATCCAAGTGTCATCAGAATTGAATAAGAAAAAAAGTTATATCCGGAAAACTGGTTTTTGGTTTTTTCTATTATTTTGAAAATGAAAATTCATTTTTGTATTCTTTATTATAGTAGACAGTGGTAGCAGGGGAATGTGTGTGTGTGTGCAAGAACAAAGGCTAATGGGAGGGGGAAGAGGGGGCACTCACCAAAAGTCATGGAGAGCCAGGCATCTTGGTCTCTTTGGACTCTGCTTCCGTTAACTTCTGAGGATGGTAGGTTTGTATTCTGAGCATGCTCCTAAAGTTGTCTTGGAGTATACATGGAAATGTAATCCAGCTTGTTCCCAGTTCTAATGCTGTCCAGGAACAAACTGGATTACATTCCCACCTGGGTCAAGCACTCCCTGTCATGTTTATTAATGACCCGCCAGATGTGGTCCTGCTGCTGCTCCATTCTGGGTAGGTGTCTGGCCTGGATGTGGCCCCTCAGATGATTCCAGGCCCACAGCCCAGACCAAGGGCTGCTCAGGCAGGCCAACATGGGCCAGAGCGGGCCCACGTGTCTGTTAGTGGCTCCATTCCCTGCCACCAATTGAGTTGCCTGTAATTGGTCATGATGTCTGCCCATCGTGGTGGTGTGTGGGATGCTGGGGGTGTGGCTGCCAGGCTGTGCTTCTTTACCCGTTCCCCCCGGGGATGGGGGAGGGCTTCCCAACCATGTGTTGTGTGCGACGACCTGACCCCACCAGAGCTTACCCCTCTTCCTGGCGTGCCAGATGCATGTTTATTTTCACCCTCAGCTGCTGCTTCTGTATCGGGGGGCACTCGTCCCGTGAAAGTTGGTCAAATCCTTAGCCTGGGCATTGTCCAGAGGCAATGTAAGACTGTTCTTTTTGTCCAAGCACTTGGAAAGTCAGGGTATAGAGGCTGAAGTGATGGTTTTTGAAAGGACTTGTATATGTTTTTATGCAGTTCTATTTTAATGTTGTTTTGATGTTGTAATCTGCTCTGAGCCTTAGGAGAAGGGTGGAATATACGGTTAAAAAAACAAATAAACAAATGTTTCTAAAGTGAACAAAGTACTGACATTGAAGACTGAATCAACCAAAATACTCAAAGCAAAATATCAAAACAACCAAAATAACCAGACCAAAATATTCACCATTGGTATTTGTTTTGGTGACAAATATCATTCAGATATTAGAAGTGGGAATCTAAAAAGGTGAATTATATTCACAAATATCAAATTTGCTATTGCTTCTGCTTTGCTTTCAATATCTGTCCATGAAATTCCATATATAACGTAAGCATCTTAGGCCCTTTTTAAATGGACTGGGAGGAGCTGCACTGTGGGGGGGGGGGGGATGGGTGTGCACTGCGGTGGGTGTGCGGAGCGTGGGCAGCTGGTTTCACAAATGCACACCCATCTCCATCCACCTCCACCCATCTCCACACATGGAGGCGTCTCCATTTTGTCCAATGCCTCTGTGCATGAGGGATTAGTGGAGATGGGTCGAGTGTGGGAGCACACCCGCAGCCCCACCCACCCACATGAGCGGTCACATGGACACCCACCCTGTCCACCCAGTCACACACATGGACGGTGTGTGTATGTGTGTGTGTGTGTGTGTGTGTGTGTGTGTGTCTTGTGCAAAATGGGCCTTAGTAACAAGTGCTACCCGATTGCTGATTGGGTACTGGGATACAACAAAAATGGGTAACTTCAGGTACTGGCTTTGTTGTCTGTGTGTCCCCCCCCCCCCCCCCCCCCCGCCGATATCCAGACGAGCAGACAACATTCTGGGACATCAGGTATTTGAATCAAGTCAAAATTTGTTACCAATTCATACCTTAAATTTTCAAGTCATTAGGTACCAAATATTTGACAGACATATCCATTTTTTGACATGCTTGTGTCAGCTGTAAACAATGTGCATTTCAGCAAAGCTGTTTAAAATTGCAATTGATTATTAAAAGAAGAGCTGAATGTATCCCAGCGGCTAAGTGTGCAGTACTTGGACTGGGATGTAGGGCAGGCAGGGGAGCCCGGTTCAAGTCTTGCCTTAGCCACTGGGTGACCATAGGCCAGTCACAATATTCTCTTAGCCTAACCTTCCTCACAGGGTTGTTGTGAGGATTAAAATTTGTGGTATCTGTAAAGCGCTCCGAGTGCCATGGGAGGGGGGCATTGTATAAAAATTATGTTTATGATTATTAAATATAGTACATCCAGACTGGAAATGTCAGGTAAAAACTGATATCTACTTGCAATTTAATTTTATTTTGCGTTGGGGTTTTTTTGTTGCTAATAATGACATGACTGAAACACTGAAAAGACTTGATACCTCCCTCCCCCCCCTCCACAAATAACTGAGAAACCAATACTCAGGGCTGGCTTTAGAATTAGTGGGGTCCAGGGAGAAGATAATATGTGGGACCCCTGGTAACCTCACCCCCTTCCCTGTGGCCCTGCCCCCTTGAAGACACCAAGTCCTGCTGATTCTGTGAAGGTGCATGAGCACGCACACATGGAAACTGCACACGCTGCCATTGCCGGCACATAGTGCCGCGTGGAAACTGCACACATGTGTGTGCACGGGGGATCCGCAGGGCTTGAGATCAGTCCCACCCTAGAGGTGCTCATATCCCGGTTGGGAGACAGTGGGTGGCCCTACACCCTGTCCTGATGAAATCAGGGGTCACTGTGAGCCCCCCAGAAGTAAGGAAAATTGCAGCGGTTGGGGCAGTTGCCCTGGTTTGTCCTGTGATTAGACTGGCCCTGCCAACCCCCTCCCCTCCCCCCGGCCCCTCCAGAAACGAAAACAAAATACCTGGAGGGAAAAAAAAAACCAGGACATGTGAGCTCCCCTTTTTGGTCATTGATGTCAAACGACTACGCAAAAATACAAATAATACCCACAATTAATAAACTCACTACCCATTCCAGTTCTAATTAAAAGCATATAAGCAATATCCCTGCCTTTAGTGCATACTAAATACCAAACACTTATTAAAAACACTTGTGAGTAGTGAATACTGAAATGAAATATGGATTCAAGAACCTTCCCCATTAACTTATGGTCCAAGCCAGCATTAACCTTATTTGTTTAAAGCACAGTTAGATTTTCAAATAAAACACTTTCAGCCGCTTCACAGGAAAAATAAGAGCCCCTGGCATTACACTAGCAATATATTTTTAATTTCCCCATTGCTGCCGTCTTGCTGTTTGCATTTAAGACTGTCAAAAACAATTGTTTAATAAAAGCCCACTGAGCAACCAGGATGGAAATTGCTGCCCTAGGAAAGCTAGAAAACCTTTCAGCAAGTCCTCGTTGAAATAAGACTGGCTAAAGAAGTTTTGAAACGGCTATCCAGGTTCTAATTAAAGCTGAATTTCACATGCGTGGAGTTCTGTCTTTCCACAGAATCTCTCCTTATAAAATGGGATTAAGAACCTTGATTAAATCTGGCAGAGTGGACTGAGAAAATGTTTGAGTCGATTAATAAAGAAACTTAGGAAGAACTGGCTTGACATACGGGTCTCGTTTTAACAGGATTTTGGAGGGAGAGGAACTACATCATAGAGCCAATAAAGTGTTGGATTTGGGTCTGGGAAAAAGGCTAAAATCCCATGTTAGCCATTAACTCTATTGGCGGGGGCAAGGGAGGGGGGCACTGTTTTTAACCTTAGTTCCTCATCTGTAAAATGGGAATAATAGTGAACTGTCTCACAGAGAGATATCTAACGTACACTAGATAGAGTGCACCCATAGAGCACACCTGCAGCCCTGCAACATGTATAATAAAATGTAACACCCATTTTATCAGTGCTAGAGTGTCTGTGTGAAAAGGGCCTATGAATTATTGATAAGTCAAATCCCTTCCTATCTTGTAAAGCTGTGGCTAACTGACAACGAGCCTATGCAAACGTGATCCATTTTTAGAGGGTACAAGGTGATCAATAAGTAATTGTGCTGGGTGTCAGTAGTCCATTGGTCCAAAAAAATTGGGAACCCCTGTTTTATCTAGTTGAATCCATTAAGAGATCTGAGATTGCTTTATGCATGTTGATTTAGTTTCAAAATTCTCCTGTAGGCTAAATAATTTTACAGGCTGGAAGGAGGTACAGAAAGTGATACTCGACTAACTGTTAGAAAAGCATGTTGAATCTTCTTCTGGGTACGTCACCCAAGAAAAGAGATTGGCCACTGTCAGAGACAGGATACTGGGCTTGATGGACCATTGGTCTGACCCAGTATGGCACTACTTATGTTCTTATGTTCTTCCATGGAGGCTTTTAAGAAAAGATTGGGCAGGCATCTGTGCAGGATGCTGTTGGCACAGAATATGGACTTGGACTAGATGAACCTTGACTCATCGAGCTGAAACGGGTAGCTGATTTGCTATGTGCAGGTAATACCCGCATTTTCAAAAACCTTGTTGGGTACTCAATGGGCTAGTTGATTACTGATTGAGTACCTGACTACCCGGGAAATTGGTTATTTCCAGTATCGATATTTCCAATTTCCAATTACCAACCAGTTTATCAGGATGGAAAACCGAAGAAATTCAGGATGGAAAACAAAAAAAGTGTACACAGAAGTCGGAAAATCAAGACTGAATGCTGGCATCCCACGACATTCTGGGACAGAAAACCAAAAAATGAGGATCGGAAGTTGAAAAACCAGGACTGGAAGTCGACATTCCAGGACCGGAAGTCGACATTCTGGGGCATCAGGTACTCAAATTGGGTTGAAATCGGGTACCAATCAGTACCCGATACTGTTGAGTCAATTTGTGTACCGAAAATTTGATGGGTATAATCATTTCTGTAGGTACTCATTTCAGCTTTGAGACAAAGGCATAGCTGTATTAGGGACTGAGGGTGCAGTTTTGCCAAAGCCCAAGAGCCTTGGGGGCCTCCACACTCACTGGGGCAGCTTTGTCCCCTTCGCCTCAGTAGAAAGGTGTGAGGGAGAGAAAGGACCCATTCCACCTTTCTCGGTAGGACCCTTTCCAACCTACCTATGCTCCTGCCTTGAGGTCCATTTCAGTTCTCTAGTTCTGTGATTCTGTGATGAAGGTCAATCAAGAAACCTGTACTAGAGCAGAGAACTGAACCCAAGTCTCTTCCTGGGACGTAGACCTTTGTTTGAACCTCAGGGTGAGCCTCCTTTGCATGCTCTAGTGTACACACAGGTAAGCTAATAACATTACAGAATGTGTTGCGAACTCATAAGCTCCTGGCATCTGCAACACTCACCCAGCTTTGTCCCTTAGGCAATATCCAACCTTCTACTTGGGCATATCTTCCCAGTAATTATCCCTTCTTAACTCAACACATTGTTGATACTTCCTGGTCTCATTTGGTGTTTGAATGCGAACGTGCTGGGTGTGTGTATGGGAAACACTCCACGCCCTTACTGACAGGTTGTTGATCATGTGGGGGTATTACCATATCCTTGGGAAATGATTCTCTTCATACAGTCCAGAAGAACTAACCTAGTCTTTTCTGGAGGAATGACAGCAATCGACATTTGTTACAAACCTCCTTGGCCTAATGTGTCAATTTGCTCATGCAGCTGACAAAAGGAAAGATGAGGCATGAAGAACCTCCGGCCCATTTTTCACAGTTTGAGGTGCTGTTTTTCTCCTATAAAGCCCTAAATTGCCTGGGCCCCTGAGTCCATGGATCCAGAGTGCAGACCCTACCCTCAAGCACTGAAAGAGTGAGCTCATGGTTAGGGAGTGGAGATGAGGTCATGCACTCCAGGTCAGGAGACAGAACCATGGCATTGACTCCCCCATCCTGAGCATGATCCTAATGCTCCCCAACCCCAACTCCTATCTGGCCTTCAGACCTTGTACTATTTTTCAAAGAGGACCACAGGAAGGAACAGGTTCATCTGTGGACTAGACTGTGTCACCTGGAAGTCTTTTGATAGAGCTTCCAGTTGAAGGTTTCCAGCAGAGCTAAAATGGGTAACAGGTTTGTTATTCATAGGTTGTATCTACATTTTCAGATTTGGAACTGACCACCGTCATCCCTGCCTTAACTAAGTATAAATAAATAAATTAATAAATTAATAAACTAAATAAAATAACCTGGAGTCTAGACTATGGCACCTGTGCTCCATGTGCGGTTCCCCTTGATGACTGTTTGGAACCTGCATTTGTTGGAGAATGTGTTGGCTCAGTCACCTTCTGGTGGGCGTGGACAGTCAAGAGCATAATACGCCACAGGCTACCAATAGAGTTCTAAGCCCTTCACAACCTTGCTCCCCCCTACCTCTCTGCCCTGATCTCCCTCTGAACCCCTGTTCGAGCACTCTGCTCCTCTTCCATTCCTTCCCTAACCCTCACACGCCTCCCCTGGTCCCCCAACCGCCTTCATCCCTTCTCCCTCACTGCCCCGCATGCCTGGAACTCCCTCCCTGCCCTCGTCCGCCTTGCCCCCACCCTCCACACCTTCAAGTCCCTCCTCAAAACCCACCTCTTCCGCTCCTCCCTTCCTAACTCCTGCTAATTATCCCCACCCAGGATTATCCCCCACCTGTTATCTGCAAACTCCTAATTTACTGTAACCAAGCCAAGAACATGCACCTGAGCTCTCGCATCCTCATGAATGTTGCATCCCTTGTCTCTCCCTCTGTTCCCCCTTCCCTGTCTCCCCTCCTCCTGTCTTTAGATTGTAAGCTCTCGGGCAGGGACCATGTCTATCTTATTCTCTGTAAAGCACCAGGTACATCGCTGGTGCTATATAAATGCTAATAATTAATAATAATAATAATAATAATAATAATAATAATAATATGACTTCCCTACAAGCAGGTGCTATGACTGTGAAATCTTTCAACAATATGCTCTGGTTATATTATAATGGGGTTTGCGTACGTTCTAGGGGTGTGCAATTTTGTATCCTTTTATTAATTACGAAAATGAATGGAACCCCATTCATTTTCATAACTAAGGTAACGAAAATGAATGAATAAGCAAACCAATATTTGTTTGATTTCATTCCTTTTTCTATATATTTTTTTGTTTTATTTTATTAATCATAATTTTTTTAAAAAATCACTGCACATGCACAAAATGGTCGCTAGGGCGGTTGTGCACATGAGCGACCTTTTCCGAAATGATGCTGACACTGCCGGTGCCATTTTGGGTGGCCATTTTGCACATGTACAGTGATATTTTTTTTAATTAATAAAATAAAATGAAAAAATAAACGAAAACAGTAGAGTCCTTTACGAAACCCCTCCAAAATGAACGTGATTTTGAAAACTACCGACGTTCCTGCTGCGAAGCCCTGGTAAGTGTCTTTATATTTTGTCGAGGCTCCCTTAATACTTTGAATTCATTCTGATCTTTGGCAGATAATCCAGGGATTCGGGGAACATCTCCTAAAGACAGTTTCTGAACCAGATTTTGATGAAACACTTGTCCCTTCATTTCAATGTGGATTTTTATATTGACCTATTTTTTTCTAATCATGAAATGGAAGCTGGGGCCAAAGCAGTGGAAGTGTGGAAAGACAGGATCATAATATGCTCCTTCATAAAACAGTCTGATTAAAAGTGGTTGAAAAAAGGCAAGAATCACTTTTAAAAAAAATAAAAATATTTCCATTTTTTGGCCACATCTTCTGTGAAGCTAATTTGTTCAAGCTGTCTGTGAAGGTGTGGAGGGAAGATGGTGACATCAACTTCTGAAGACATTAAGGCAGGGTTGGGGAACCTCTGGCCTGTGAGGCAAACGTGGCCCCTGGAAAGTTTGTATGCGGCCCCTTTCCAGTGCCTGGATCTGGCTCCTGGATCCAGTTCCTACACCAAAGTGCTGAAAAACTGAGCTCAGGGTCAGAGAGCACAGATGAGGGTATGTCCACATAATGAGTTGTCTAACTATGATGCTGCTTACAATTTTATGGATAGAGCAACACTCACTGAAAATAGGTCCAAATATGATTTAAAAAATAAAATAAAATCCGGGTGCTGATCCAGCGGGATGGCAGGTTTTTGGCAATGGACCCAAATTCAAAATGGCCACCACGTGAGCATTTACACGAGTACTGATTATTCGTGCATGTTAATAAGTGGCTTGTACGGTATCAAAACATAGATTTTCATGCACATCGAATAAAAAAATACCACCTAAATTAAGGTACAAGTGATCAAGGTCCTCAAAAGTGACATTTATTACACACCTTGGATAATCATGATACACACAATGATTTTCAGACATGCCATTACAACATTTAATAACTACGAGCATATTCTTTCTAACAGTAACACTTTCAAATTATGTAATGAGCAGTTAATAAGCACTTTAAGAACATAGAACTACATTTGCACTGCATAGTAATCTTATTGACCACCATCCCAAACCTCTCCACGTGGAATCTTCGCGGGTCTTGCATGGATTCCGCATGGCAGAACTCATTCCCAATGGACAGGCGTGCGGGTTGTGGGTAAGCGCATGCACGTAGGTTGTGTGTGGGATCCACGGGGCATGGGATCGGCCCCACTGTTTCCTACACCTCCACATTGCTGCAGACATCTCCTGGAGTGCTTTTGCACTTGCAGTATGCACAACAAGAAATCAAAATCTGCTCACTAGTGGAGCCCTCTCTACCGTGGTAAACCCATCCTGCCACGCCCAGCTGAGTTTTATAGGCTTCTTGGTCCCATCGACAGGCAGGCGGAGGCAGGTCACAGGGGGTTCAGCAATCCCAAGGAAGCAGAAGGTGGTGGAGATAGCACCCAGGCCACAGGCGGAAGGAAGGCACTGAGGAGGCACCCGGATGCCAGATGAGGCCGGCACGTCCTAGACCCAGCTGCTGGGGCTACCATCGGGTGGAGGGGGCAGTAACGACAGCAGGTGCACATAGCGAGGCCATTGCCACAGACCCCGGGCAGCCATGTGGCAGCAGATCAGGTAGAAGACCTCGAAGGGATCCGCACAGCTCATCCTGAGTTGCACATCAGAGCGGCTGCACACATCAGACAGGGCCGCCAGCTCAGGTCCAGAGGGGGTGGGGGGGAATGCCATAATCAGCCGCAGGAGGCCAGGGCAGATGGGACAGGTCCAGCAGACGGTAGTAGGCAGTCCCGCGGGAGCGTGGATACCCACACACACCCTGCACGCTGATGAAGTAGGACAAGGCCACGGCAGGGCCACCCTCACTCAGGCAGGTCGCATGTCCCGGGAAGGCACACACATACAGGGCGGAGGCTGTCTCAGTAGGACTCGACGCCGCAAGGCTCCCCAGAGTGGATGGTAGGCACCCCTCATGGAAGGGGGCAAGTCCCAGCTCTTCATAGTGCATGCGGCAGTCGCCAGCGGTAACGACATAGCCAAAGCACAGCATACCAAATCTCAGGCAACGATAGGCATCTGGCCAGGTGAACAAGGAGTGCAGGCAGCGCTGAACGATGGGCAAACACCACAGGTTGCAAAGGGCCATGCTCTCGCGGGTGGTCCAGGCACGGACAGAACCCCCGGAGCCTCCCAGTGGGACCTCGGACTGAGATGCAGCTGCCATGGTACAGCTCCAGGAGGGTCTAATCCTCAGCAGCTGTGGGGGAAGCATGATATGCGGGGCAGGGGAGCTTCACAGGCAGAGAGGGGCTGCCAAGTCGGACAGATAACAACAGGATGGGAACAATGGGGCTGCTGTGGAGGAAGGCGAAGGGAGTGGGCAGTGCAAAACTGCCGGCATTCAAGGCTGGACAGCCCCACGCACACACACCTGCTAGATGGATAGGAACGTTAGCAAGAGCACACACAGGGAGTCACAATGGCCCAGGGGCCAAAGCCCTGGGCCCGAGGGGGGGGGAGACAGAACAGGGTACCCCCAATGCGGCACCACAGCCGCTACCGGGGAAGTGCCACGGCACCCTGGTGTACCCCAACCCCCTTGCCACTGGCAGACCCCCCATGCAGGGGGCTGAGCTCCTGGGCCACTAGCCCTTCCAACAGGGGCTGTGCGGCCACCGGTGTGCACCCAATGGCCCTGGGGTGGGGTGGAGGTGTACATATATGCGGCACAGCTGCGGACCAAACCAACAGAATGGCCACACCTGCTGGGATGGATCGCACACAGCTGAGAGCTCGCCTGGCACTGCTACAGGTGGTTATGGAGTGGTTCCGGGAGCACGTGGTACTTCTGGGGATCATCGCTGATGAGCTGGACCGAATGCAAGTGGACCAGCAGTACCTGGCCAGGGTTGGGGTGCGCACCCATCACACTACTATCAGGGCAGGACGGCTCCTAGCCCTGGGGATGGCACAGCGGCTTGGACTGGCCTAGAGTGGGCCGGTGCTACGGGTAAACACCCTTCCAGCCAGCAGCAGGGCCCTGCTGTCCAGGGGCGCATGGGAGAGGGCAGTCAGGTACCTACCACTTCATCTTGCAATGCCCATCCAGAAGTGCACATGGGCCGTGACAAGGGCTCATCAGTGGTGGCAGAGGGTGCTGGCATGGAGGGACGATGTCACCTGGGTCAGACACTTCAGAATGGACAGGCGCACCCTCATGTGACTGGCAGAGCAGCTGCGGGAGTGGCTTGAGCCCCTCAGGACCGATATGCGGGACCTCATTCCCATGCCACAGAGGGTAGCCATTGCTGTGTGGGCCTTGGCCACCTCGGACTCCTGCCGGTCAGTTGCCCAGCTCACAACNCACGTGGTACTTCTGGGGATCATCGCTGATGAGCTGGACCGAATGCAAGTGGACCAGCAGTACCTGGCCAGGGTTGGGGTGCGCACCCATCACACTACTATCAGGGCAGGACGGCTCCTAGCCCTGGGGATGGCACAGCGGCTTGGACTGGCCTAGAGTGGGCCGGTGCTACGGGTAAACACCCTTCCAGCCAGCAGCAGGGCCCTGCTGTCCAGGGGCGCATGGGAGAGGGCAGTCAGGTACCTACCACTTCATCTTGCAATGCCCATCCAGAAGTGCACATGGGCCGTGACAAGGGCTCATCAGTGGTGGCAGAGGGTGCTGGCATGGAGGGACGATGTCACCTGGGTCAGACACTTCAGAATGGACAGGCGCACCCTCATGTGACTGGCAGAGCAGCTGCGGGAGTGGCTTGAGCCCCTCAGGACCGATATGCGGGACCTCATTCCCATGCCACAGAGGGTAGCCATTGCTGTGTGGGCCTTGGCCACCTCGGACTCCTGCCGGTCAGTTGCCCAGCTCACAACAGTGGCGTGTATAGTGTGGGACTTCTGCGAGGCTGTGGAGGGGGTGCTAATGGAGCGTGTTATTCAGCTAGTTGATCAGGACACCGTTATGGAGGGTTTCCTGGACCTGGGCTTCCCCAATTGCCTGGGGGCGATTGATGGCACCCATATTAGAGATCCTGCGGCCTTCGGACGACGATGAGGCTGAGTACATCAATCGGCATGGGTACCACTCACTACAACTCCAGGGCCTGGTGGACTATCATGGGCGCTTCACGGACATCTTCACCGGGCACTCGGGCCGCAGCCATGATGCTTGCATACTCACCATGTCCCCGCTGTTTGCCCGCATGTACAGGGGGGACTTCGTGGATATGCGAATGACCTGCATCGAGGGGGTGATGATGCCCCCATGCATCATAGGTGACCCGGCCTATCCCCTGAAGCGATGGCTGATGAAAGCGTTCCCTGTGGCCGTCACCCCAGCTCAACAGCTCAACCAGCATTACAACACTCGTCTCAGCACCGTTGTCGAGAGTTCCTTCGGTGCCCTCAAGCAGCATTGGCGCTGCCTAGCTGGCCGGCTGGAGTATACGGTGGAGACCTCATCGCTTGTCATCGGAGCCTGCTGTGTCCTCCACAAAATATGACAACCCCCCTCACACCGCCTGCCCGGCCCGGTACCACTGTATGCCGACGTGCCCAACCTCCACGAGTACCACTATGCCAAGCGCATCAGGGCAGTGCTGGCTCGTCACGTTGAGCGCCTGGCCCGTCCCTGAGGCCCTTGTCACCATGGAGCCTCCCAACAGAGCCCACACAGTGCCTGAAGCCACACCACTACTGCTGTAGTCCTGTACCTGAATGGAATAAAGCACTAGAACAGAATAAGGTGTCAATGCTTGTTTAATGTGCTCCCTCATTCCCGCCCAGACCCCGGTACACCTGTGCGCCCATGTGCCCCCCCGTGGTGTTGGGTGCCCCCTCCCTTCACCATCCCCTATGCTGCCCTGCCCCTCCCCCTGCCCCTGGTGCCCCTTGACCGGCCCCTCCCTCTACCAACCGGGATAGCCATTGCTACCGACCCCCCCTCATCCGAGGTGGAGGAGGAGGTGCTGTCAGCTGCCAGGCCCAGGGGCCCAGCACCTGCCCCCTGTCCTCTGCCCCTGTAGGCCCCCTGCCCCTCCTGCCCCCTATGCGCTGGCTGTGGCCATCTCGGGGCTGGTCGGTCCAGCTGCTGGCATCGGTGCTGCTGGGGAATGGGTCCCCGGATCCGCAGTCCCATATGCTGTTGGGGTTGCGGGGGTTGCGGCGCTGCCTGGGCCTGCGGTACAGCCGGTGGGGGTGGAGGGGGCAAGTGTCCTGGCGCTGGCATGCCCCCCAGTGGGGCTGCTGCCATTATGAAGGCATTAAGGGCCCCGGCCTGCAGGAGGAGGGACATGCCCTGCTCCAGTGAACGGTCCAGTTTCCATGCCAACTCCTCGCACTGGAGGTCCTGCTGGTCTGAGTGGTCCTGGAGTGCCTCCAGTTGTCTGTTCATGTCCCGCTGTAGCAACCGCCGGTCCTTTCTCATCTCCACTCCCCTGTCTCTCCCCTCCACCTGTTGTAGTGCCCTCGTTGTCCCCTCCTCCAGCTGGTTCACAGCTGCCAGCATCTCCTCCATCTGCCTCATGCTGTTTGACATGAACTCCTGGGCCAGATCCTCCCTCCGCCTGCGTGCCCGCGCACGGTGCTCCCGCATCCTCTGTGCTGGTGGTACATGCGGCCCCCGGCCTCGGCCCTCCCGTGCTTGGAGTGGTTCTGTGGAAAGAAGTTGGGGTCAGGTAATACTGTGGGGTGCCGTTCCCCGCCCCCCTGTCTCCATGCTCTGGGTGCTCCTTCCCCCCGGCATGGGCACCGCCTGCCTCCTGAGCCGATCTCTCTGCCCTTGCTGCATCCCTGCCTTTGGGGCCGTGGGGGACTGTATTGGCCTTCCCTTCCCACTGCCTTGGTCAACCATCCCCTTGGGGTCTGTGCACGTGCCCTGCCCTGCCCTTACCTGCTCCCTCGGTGTCCGTTCCCTCCAAGGCTGAGCGGTTGCTGGGGCTGGTGTCTGGCCAGTCTCCTGGTCTGCAGGCCGCTAGGGTCAGGTTGAATGTCTCCTCCTCCACCTCCTCAGAGTCCGCCGGGGTGTGTGTGGCCTCGTCAGATGTCAGGCTGGGGGAGTGTCGGGCGCATGTGCCCGAGATGCCTGGCATCTCCTCCCTGGTGTTGGTGGCTGGTGCCAGGGCTTGCATGGGGAAGCCAGGGTGCCAGGGGCTTCAAGGGGGGGGCACCTGCATGGAACGCTCCTTCCGGGCACCCCCTCTACTGGGCAGCGGGCCACTATGGAGCCCTTGCGGTGCAGCACCCGGCTCAGAGCATCCATGTAGGGGGAGGCATCTGCCACCCGCCCAGAGCGCCGGTTGTTGTCTGCTATGTCCTTGAACCCCATTTTGAGTTCCTTGATTTTAGTCCAGCACTGTGTGGGTGTTCGGTTGTATCCAGCCTCCCCCATCTCAGTGGTTATCTGGGTGAACAGCTGCTCATTCCTGTCATTGACTGCCAGCTTGGCCTGCATTTTGGGTGTTGCCCAGATAGCAATTAGGTCATGGGTCTCCTGGAGCCCCCACTGACCCCCCCTGTGGTACTGGTGGTGGGGTGCTGGCCCCTCTGCTACCCCCTCCTCCTCCTCCTCCTCCTCCTCCTCCTCTGTGCTCACCACCTGTCCGTGGCTCCTTCCAGCCTCTGTCTCCTCTGGGGTGTGTGCCCTCTTGCTGGTCTGTATGGGGGTACGGTGGGGACTGCTGGTTAGGCTCCTGCTGGCTGTGGTCCCTCCCTCCCTCCTGTGCCCCTCCTGTCCCCTGCTCCGAACCACCCGCTTTCAGCTGCACCCCCTACCCTCTTCCGGGGTGGCCCTGTGTGCTGCTGGGTGTCACCCGCTGGACCGTGTTCCCCCCCTGCTGCTGCTGATCCTGCTGCTGCCGCTGCACCTCCTCCTCGCCGTCTCACTCCATCCTCTGCTCCGTGTCCTCCTCCGTCCTCTCCATCAACTACTCTGCCACGTTTCCCTACTGCTGCCTGCCCTTTAAATCTCCCTCTGTGAGTCGCTTGTTGTTGGTTGCCTAGCAGCGATGCTGCGTGCCGTCACCACGGCCCATGGTCATTTCCTTCCACTGCGGCCGGGGGTTTCCCTTCAGAAGTTACTTTTCATTCACCCCTGCCATGGTGGGTATTGACCACACTTCCGGACCTCCTCCTGCCCCGACCTCACGAAGCGTGGTTAGGTGCACCCCAGGCCACGTTTGACTGTGGTGAACATCTGGATGCAGGCCAACAGACGTGCACGACTCTTTCACCCCCCCCCACATTTGACTGCGGTTGACTGTGGTGAATGCCGAAAACGTAACATCTGAAATCACCCTCTGTCTCTTGTTTACCTCTGTCCTGCCTTCTTGATTCCCAAGACCCATTTTTCCTTGGTCCCCTCTGATCCTTGAATCCTGCCAGCCACACCAGATTCTCATCCCAAGTTCTGAGGTGTTTCTGCTGTCACACTCCTCCAGTCTCCACACACAGCTGTTCTCTTGCTCAGGTCCCCATTCCTCCCTTCTACCTTGACTGATCTTTCGCTTGGACCCATACTTGGATACTGATGCTGCACATGGACTACCCTTTGGCATGACTGCTAGTATGGATGAACTCCAGGCTTCTACCTACCACTTGGTACCCAACAATGCTGTTGGAACTTCATCTCCAGCTCTGATCCTGCCGCAACTCATCTTTGGTCCTGATCCTGTAACTCATCTCCAGCCCTGATCCGGTTGTAAATGGTAGACATGACTGTCCACATCTTGGTCTCTCAAACTCAAAGCTTGCACTAATTTTCAAAGTGGTCCCTGGTAGGGAAATGTTTCCCCACCTTTGCATTAAGGACTTTCCAAAGGCTAATCCTCAAACCGGGCAACAGTATACAGATTTTCTAGAATTTCCATTTTTTTCCTTACCAGGCCTTGGGGGGAAAAGATTGATTTAGATTGTAAGCTCTCGGGCAGGGACCGTGTCTATCTTATTCTCTGCAAAGTGCCAGGAACATCGCTGGCGCTATATAAAAGCATAATAATAATAATAATAATAATAATAATAATAATAATAAAAAACAACCCAAAGGTTCCCCTCTCCCCAATTTCCCAACTTTTTACAGACCAGGGTTGGCCTTACCGCAGGGCGACCTGAGGCAGCTGCCCTGGACCTCATGCTTTCTGAGGGCCCCGCAGTGGCTTCTATTTTAACCAGAACAGGTTGTGGGGGCACCACTCCCTCTCACTGGGGCCCCAAACATGACCCCTTTCAGGGCACCACAGAGGCTGCCCCCAAGGGGGAGGGGCCACCCCACATTTAATCCTCACCCTTGACCCCGCATATCTTAAGACCGGCCCTGTTACAGACCTTCAAAAGAATATCAGTTTCTTGATCATGGCTGGCATATAGGACTCACGGTGCAATCCTTTCATGATCTGGAGAAACAGCACATACCATTGTTCTGGGAATTAGATTTTGGCAGGACCCAACCCCATAACAAAAGCAGAGCGGGCCCAAATTCCAATCAAGAGTAAGATTTTATTTACAAAAGCTCATCAGTCAAAACCACCACAGCTCTAGGCTGAGTAAATCCCTTCCTGGGTGGCCATCAATTCTACCTGCAAAGAGTCTTCTGCCTGTCTGTGGCAGATCCCAGCCTGAATTGCCTCTGACTGCCCTGCACCACAAACTGCTCAGGTTACTTTAACTTCGGCTTTATGCTGGCCCAGCTGGCCCAACCCAATGGTTCTCCATTAGCCACGTAGAGACAAAGGCAGCTATGGAAAGAGTGAAGGGCTTGTCTCTGAAACAGACAGTGCACCATCTCAGCCCTGCTACAGAAAAAACATGCTGAATTCTCCACCTTGCAATCAAACATGAGGTCCTTGTTTTAGGATCTGACTCTTGTTAGCTAGAGTTCCCTTGCTCCGGGCGCTTTTCAGGATGGAAGGTTTCTGTTTTTTTTAAAGAACACATTTTACCGTCTATTTATTGCAACGGCCTTACACTCAGATTTGGCAAAGCAACTTGAGATATCAAATATAAAAAGGAGCTTTTTCAGAGCATAAAATCTCAATTGGTCCTGCTAGTAAAAAAAGGATGAAATAAATGTCTACTCCCACTAATTGCTGTCAAACTGGTGATTTTTTTGTGTGTGTTTAGTTTCCCCTTTTTCTATGCAAGCAACGGCAGTTCCCTTTTATTGTATAGGGGTGAAAAATGCTTACCATATAATATCATAAGTCCTGTAGAGAATTAGGCAATGGCACAGTTTTCCTGGCCATTTCTTGCTTTAACTCGAAATGTCTGTTAGTGTTGGCATGGCAGAAAATAATGTGGGCGAGTCAGAGCCTACCTCTTTTCCAATTAAACTCTGGGTTTCCAAAGCCTCTGACTGTGTTTTTGCGGCAGGGAGCTTACATGCTGAGTGCAGCTGATAACTGACTTTGGTTTTCAGTGTCTTAAGAAGGGGGAAGAGAGGAACTGGGCTGTGGAATGAGAGGACTGCAGAGTAATAAAAGTTCCAAACTGACTGAGAATCGAGGACTCTAGGGACTGGGAATTGAGTTTACCCCTTAAGCCCTCTTGAAAGCCCCATTCTGGAAACCTCATGTATTTTTTAAAAAGCTGTAAAAAGCAAACTTGAAATCAGTTCCAAGCATGTAATATCCCCTCCCATAAGTCATACCTGAACTTCTGACCTTAAGATGTCCTTTCCAAGCTTCTACCACTCAAGCTACAGCAGGCCGCACTTTTTAATTCCACCACTAGAAGGTGCTGAAACGAATATCTAAGGCAGATGTAATATCCATTGGTTTTGCCCAATTTGTACCATATCCACCAAAATGAATAATGGCCGCTATTGGAGTCCATCTTTTCCAGATAGCTATTTGGGATTTTTGAGTTGGTTTTGCAGACTTTCTGTTATTTGGTTGTCATTCATTTGTTCTGTTTTTTTATTCCAGTTCTTTGTGCATGTACAGTAGCCAAAATGAAGTAACCAACCAACCAACCAAATATCTGAATATCTGGACAACTGAATAGTCAAAAAACCAAATAGTCGAATAAATGAAAATAGAAAAAACCAACAGGTAAACATTCATTTTGGTTAAGGTATCAAATATCATTTGGATATATGGAGAGATATTTAAAAATGCGAGTAATATTAATAAATACAAAACCACTGGTTATTTCAGTACTTCATGTTATTTCATTTTTTCAATAGTGGTATGTTATGATGCTGCTGTAGCACTTGCAATATGCCTAGGTAGCTAATGTTTGGGGAAGCCATGCTAAAAGGCCTAGGTATTATTCTTCACTGTGTCCTTGGATGCCTTTAGAGAGACAAACTGCCCCAGTGCTGGCCATGCCAGGCCATTTTAGTCCCAAATTTGCTGAATTACCATTTACTGTTGTCCACATTACCATTTTAACTTCTGCCTGACCAATTCTTCATTTTTTTCTTTAGTCCCTCCCTCTGTCTGAACTGGTCTGGTTATGTGGTACCCAGTAAGCAGTAATCTGGTAAATTATAATTCGGTGAATGGTAATCAGTAATGGGTTATATCTGGTATTCTGGTTTGGTGGTTAACCTCTGCAGTTACTGGATCATTATCGGATAACTGCCAAGCTGTCCAGAATACTGGAAATTACATAGTTAGATATTATATCGTTCCCCCCTATCTGTTTCAAGATCTGCTCTTCCTGTTCTTGATGTGTGAATGTGATATAATGATGGAACTTGCAAGAGGGTGCAAGAGATTATAAGGGGAAGAGGCTGTCTCTGTTAGATTTATATAGGGTCCACAGTACTTTAGAGCTTTATAGGTCAAATAAAACACCTTAAACTGTGTCTGGATCCCATGTAGGGATGTATTTGAAACTTCCAAAACATAAATCTCAAGGTAATGACACTGAGGAGCTGAATGGAGGAGCAAGATATTAGAAATTTAACCAATCTGGAAATTAGAAATTTTGCTGGCATCGGGAGCCAGTGGGCGAGAGGGTTGTGTAGACACATGCTGCAGTTCAGACATAATTGATCAAACTCTGCTTTTCTAACCTCTCTTTGCCTCTTTTTTCTTTCTTTTATTATATTTAATCCAAGGACTGTGGCAAATTCATGGTTTGTTCCTTCCTCAGTTTGATGGATCCCACTGAACAAAATGCCAAGAAATACATCCATTTGAGATTCATTCTGTAACTTCCTAGGATCACAGTTTCAAGACAGTGAATTTCTCAGTAAGTCACTCTTCAAGGAAGCTCCCTCCAAGTACACCCCTGTGTGCTATGTGACTTCTATATACTACATATTGGGTTGGTTTAATTATTTCCCTAGTTTAAGGAAAAGAACTCGCCTGCATCTGGTGCTGTTTTATTGACCTACAAAGCCCTAGGTGACTTGGGCCCATCCTTAAAGTCAGCTGGGAGCAGCCTCCTGCTAATTCCATCATGGTGCAAAGGCTAGGGATGGGCGAACGCGATTCGGAAGTTCGGAGTTCAGACCAAACTCGAATAGTTCGGTCAATCGAACCGAACTTCCGAAACCAACTCGATTTTCGAACCGAACTGAACCGAATTTCCGAACTCAGTTCTGTTCGCCCATCCCTAGCAAAGGCCTGCAGTGAAACTTTCTCAGTGACTGCCCTAGAACTCTGCATCTCCCTTTCCTTGGATGTTTGCCAAAGCCAAAGACTCTTAAGCAGTGTAAATTGTTCCTATTTGGTCAAACATTTTATGGGTGGGGATAGGTCTTGGTGTGTGTGTGTGTGTGTGTTTTGAGGGGGAGTTGTTGAATATATTGTAGTTTGTTTATGTGTTGTAACCTACCCTCAGTCCTTGGGATAGGGTGGGCTATAGGCCCAAACAAACAAATAAATCAACACATATAAATTATACCACCGCTCGGAGATCACTTAAAGTATGGATATACATTTGGAATGGTGAGCTTGTGTGCCCTATCCACTTGAAATATATTACTTCTTCCAAGTATCACATCATCACAATGGCTGTTTTTACACAGATGCTCCCCCCCCCCACCGCTGGGTGTTCCATCAGGTGTGCAGTGGGGGTGAGGGTCCATGCAAATGGGCCAATGGTGGGTCGGTGGATGTGTGTGTGCCGGGTGTGCACCTGTGTAAACACCACAGGTGGTGGGTGTTCGTGTGTGTGCGCTCCTGGCACACATCCATCTACACCCATCACCCACCCATCTCTACTCACGGGGCCATCCGGAACACCAGAGGAGGCCCCATGGGTGGAGATGGGTGGAGGTAGGTGGAGGTGGGTGGGTGTCTGTGTAAAAGGACACACACACACCTCCATCCACTGTGTGACCACACACATCCCCCCACCCATACCCATCCATGTACAAACGCCCTATGCCTGGAAAGGGATGTGACCACATCAGGTGTGTGTGTGTGTGTGTGTGTGTGTGTGTGTGTGTGTTGGGGGGGGGGGAGTTTGCAAAGAACATCTCTCAACCTTTTCTGACATAGCCTCAAAACCTTTCCAAGCATCATAATGTCATTGGGCTTAGAAAGAGGTGTGAACATGTCAAAAAGGGCAGAAGAGAGCTCTCACCCTCATCCATTTCAGACATGGCCCTGTCCTCTGCCAGAAGGACTCAGAAGGACAAGACCCAGGCATGAGCCAGGGGATGCAATTACAGCTCGTTCACACACACACACACACACACACACACACACACACACACACACACACACACACACAGAGTATCCATTCAGCTTTGGCATTGTCCTGACTAGACCTGAAATGGGTACTAAATTTAGTACCTGTGGGTAATACCCACATTTTCAGACACAACATTGATATCCAATGGGTTACCAAGGTACTGATCAGGTACCTGAATACCCAAATAATCAGGTACTTCTGGTATATCGATATATCTGTTATACCCACCCAAAACTCCAGATACTTCTGGTATATATCAATATATCTGATGTATTGGGTTGGAAAACCAAAACATTGACAAAAAAGTAACCAGAAGTAGTTTTCTGGGACTAGAAGTTGCCAAAAATTGATGGAAGTTGATGAAAACCCAATAAATCAATGTTGGGAGTCGATATACCAATGCAAATGTCAAAAAGTCAGTACCAGAAGTAAACATTCTAGGACCGGAAGTCAACATTTCAGGTTATCGGGTACCTGAATCAGGTCACAATCCGGTACCCAATGTTGTCAGGTTGATTCGGTTACCGGATATTTGACGGGTATACCGGTTTGTGCAGCTACTCTTTCCATCTCTAGTCCTGAAGAAGATGTGCAAGAGCAATGTTAATTAGCAAAGACAAGCAAAACAGAGGTGTGGGTCACAAAGTACTTAGAATAAAACCCTCAAACTATTGAAGTAAAATTTACTATGTACAAATTTCCCTTTGTGCATTTTATTGAATTGTTGTTGCTGTCGGTTCTGGTTTTTCTCTTTTTCTTCTAGTGAGGTGGCCTGCTGTTAATCTGTCACAAGCAGCAAACAGATTCACTTGTTCTTTCTTGCAAAAAATTATGCTGTCCTTTTTTAGGGATAATAATAATAATAATAATAATAATAATAATAATAATAATAATAATAATAATAAAACCACCACAACTTTTTTAATCTGATGTTGTACGTGTCTGAAAGAAAACCGTACATTAGAGACAAAGCAAAAGGGAGGGAGATTGGGGGATAAGAAGAGATCATTGCAGGTTCAGAACACAAGGCAAGAAACATGTCAAGCTAAGTTTTTTTCTGAATGCAAATTAAAGGAGCTGGATTAATTATTATATAAGTAAGACATGCATGAAAACTGATTGACTAGCGGTAGAAAAACAAAGTAACACAAACACCACACGGGATTAAGAGGCAGAGACACGGCTAAGCAGTTTACTCATTATTAACTCTTGCAGGCTGGGGTTCAAGTGTGGGCAGTTTCAGAAGCAAAGTATGGTTGCTATTTTAAAGGAGAAAGTTTGCACAAGAGATTTGTTGTACAGGTAAATAATTCATTTCAGGTTTTGCATTGTTCTAAAACACAGGAATGTTGAAGAGTGGGGGGTTTACACCATGAACCCCCAATGAGAGGTTGGGTAGAGGCATGGGAGAAGGGTGATGTTCCCTGGTCCCAGGTAAGCAAAATGGTACCCTAATTGATGCCATCCAGATAATATGTGCATACACAGTGATATCCAAATTGTGAGAGGTGGTTTGGGAACTAGGGGTGTGTAATTAGTTTTTGGGTTTTTTATGTACTAAAACAAATGACGGCCTATTCATTTTAGTAATTAAAATACTAAAAGAATAGGCAAGGGTAACGAAAACAGATGAAAATGGAGGGGGAAAGCATCTATTTTGATTGCAATAAAATAAAATAACCCCCCCCTGGGTATGTGCAAATGGCCACTGAGGCCCTTCTGTGCAGTCGTACCCTTTCCCAAAATGGCACCAGCAGTGTCAGTGTCATTTTTCAAAATAAGAGCCATTCTGTGCATGTACAATGTACCAGCTGCCATTTTGCACTTTAGTGATTTTTTTTAAAAAAATATATTTTTGATAAAAATAAATGGAACCCCCCCCAAAACAAAACAAAAATATGTTTTTATTTACAAAAAAACAAAAATGATGTGGTTTGTAAACAATAATGTAAACAAAAATGAAAATGAAGGCTATGTCTGCTGCACACACCCGTTGGGTACCACAAATTTATCAGGGTTACCCTTTTTACAGGGTCTCCCTTTCAGCTCTGCCTTGTATGTACTGGATACTGCTTTTGCATCACCCATTACAGCTTGCTCTGCTTCTTGGACTGATCTACCCAGCTCCTGACCCAGATTGCACTAGACCAGATAGCCTGCCATTCCTGTCGAGGGCATGCATGAGCTCATATTTGTAATCTACTCTGAGACTCTCCACTTGAAGGTATCACAGCGAACATTACCAGTCACAGTGGAAAGCTGGATCCATTTGTATTTACAAAGCATCAGTTTGTGGTAGTGCTGAAACTCGGTATTTGAAATTACTTGTTTTTACCCAGTATCTCAGTATTCAACTCAGTTTTACCGAATACTGAGTAACCAAGGAATTGTCCCAGTACTTGGTACTCAGTACTTGGGAAATTCTCAAATCAGAAACATGCTGGGCTTTTCCTGCCCCTATATAAGGATACTTGGTACTCAAAAAATACTCAGTACTCAGTTTTATTTTACTGAGTATTATACCGAGGACTGAGGCCGAACAATCAGAGCCGGTACTCGGAAACTCGGAAATACCCCAAAATACAATTTTTACTATTTGGTGCAGCCCTAGTTTGCAGGCAAGATTCTGGAAGACCCCTAGAAAAGGATTAACATGAGATTGCAGCCCATAAAACAGATTATAAACTTGGATCCAGCCACATGAAAAACATCTGATTGATTTAGTCTGCAAGAGACAGTACTGTGCAGTTAACATGATGACTGAATCTCACATCACTGTAGGAAAGGAGATGTTTATTTACCCTTTCTCATAATACTAGAACTAGGGGAAATGAAATTGACAGAGTGCAGGTTTAAAACAAATTCAAGGAAAGACTTTTTCGAAAAACGCAAATTGACCTGTGCCATTGACTGCAGTGGATATTGAGAAGGACAGTAATATAACTGGGATGAAGAAAGAATTAGTTCACGAGGACAGATCCATCAAGTGCTATCAGTCAAGATTTTTTTTGGAGGGATGACAGTGCAGAGTTCCAGAGAATGGGAGCGAATTATAGGAAATTTATACACTAATATACACTCGGTTTTTGTACCTTTCATCTGGTGTTGGCCACTGTCAGAGACAAGATATTGGGATAGATGAACCATTGGCCTGACTTAGTATGGATGCTCTTATATTTTTGCGTAGAGATATGAAAGTTCAGCTACACATAACATATACATGCATGGGAGATAAAACTAATAAGACATCAGCGAACACAGCTGCATATGGGACAGATTAAATTATCCACGGCCAGTGCAGGCTCTTGTGATCATGTTTCATGATGCTCTCGCTTCTCATAAAATGGGTATGGTCAAACTGTAGCTCTAGAGCCTCACACAGCTCTTGGGCAGTTCAAGTGTGGTTATCAGCCAGGGCTGGTCCTGGACCCCACACTGCTTTATGGGTACTTCATTGCACCTGAGTCTCAGCAGCACCTAAATTGCCGATGTTCCTTAAAATCTCATCTTTCCCTTGAGCACTGAATTCCAATCCTTAGAATCTCAAAAGCCAGGACCACAGAACACCAGCTTCGTCAGCCAATCATGAAACAGGAAAGGTTTGTGTGTGTGTCTTGTAGAACTTGGACATCTGAATATTTTGGTACATGCCTCTTGGAATTGGGAACCTTGGCAGCCCCATCATATAAGGCACCAATGGCATCAATCGTTCAAAGCATTTTATAGCCATATCTCTATTTTTTGACCACCGACATCTGTCTTAAGCTGTTTCTTCTCATGTACTGGGATCATCATGGTATGCTGTCAAGCTGGACATCGGGACTTCATGTCATTTATTCTGCTCACCATGAAAGCAGGTGCCTTACTTTAGCTGGCCATAAAATATAGACTTTGGGATTCTTGAGTTGGCTATATGGACAAGATGTCCAGTCCAAACCAGTGGTGTCTTCACAAATATGCTTTGAATACCAATCATTTGACAGCAATAAATGATGACACTACTGAGAACTCTGTCTGGGTACTGAAGCTTGCAAATAGACCAAACACACGATATTTTATTTGGAACTATTCAAACTTTGTGATGGTGCCCCACATCTCACCATCGAAAGTACAATAGTCTTATACACAATTAGGGCTGGTTCACGCAACACTCCATTATAATAGTTGGAGGCAAGAGCCCACATTCTGAAATTCTTATCATTTCTAGTGTTCCTTGTTGGTCCCTTGCTCACTGCCACCTGATGTCATGGGGTTTGCTTGCAAAGTTAAAAATCACTGACCATGTGCAAATTGCTTCCAGGGCTGTTCTGTGCATAAACAGTCCTTTTCCACAACGGCACCGTCAGCATCAGTGCCCTTCTGGAAAAGGGCAGCTGGTTTGGGTGTGCACAAAATGGCGGCACATATGCATAGAACAACTGCCTTTTTCCTAAATGGTGCCGACACTGGTGGTGCCATTTTGGAAAAGGACGGTGAATGCTGAGAATGGCCCCGGTGACCATTATGCATAGGCACAGTTTTTAATGTGTTTTTTTAATTAAAAAAAATAAATGAAAAATCAGAAATGACGACGAATGAAAGCAAACAATTGTTTGCTTAGTCATTTGTTGTTGTTACCTTAGCTCTGAAAGTGATTGGGACTTAATTCCTTTTTGTTGAGGCTAAGCAAATGACATGAAATTGCATGCTCCTACTAGATCATCTTTGAGGTCCCTTCCAACTCTGGGCTTCTGTGTGCTATGATCTACAAATACCTCCAGTTCTTAACTAAGCCCAACTTGAATTAATAATTTCTCCCCCCAGCCCCCTTGCCCTTTTCCAGGCTGACTTTTTGCACCCTGTGCTTTTAAAACATGATGTTTTGAATCATTTTAATTAGCACTCTTCCTGAAAGGCAATTATTACAAAATCTAAAGAGATGTGTCTCTGATAAGGAATGCTCACCTTCCCCAGCCTGCGGCTTGTTTGGACTGGCATGGGGCCAAAAATGGTGCAATGTTCAGTTTCATCAACACTTTTCTTTTGGGTTCTTTTCATTTCCATCAAATTCAGTTTGCTTGAGGATGACTGTATTGTCCAATAGATAAATAGACTTCCCACTTTCTTGGCACTGATGTGATCTTGACAAAAATGTCAAAGTCCCATAAGAAAGAATTTAGCTTTGGTTGCAGAGCCGCAACATGACACGCCTCCAGTCTGGATCTTTAGGGTTTGTTCTTATTTTTCTGTTCACTATTCACCAATCATGGCAAAATGGCCTCTTTGAAACTCATAAAACCAGCAGGTCACAATCTTTTTGCTTTCATATTTTAAGGCTCTAACCTGATCCTGGAACCCCAGACAGGAACAAAGACATGAAAAGATATCAAATACCAGTCAAGATCACAACCTCATCTGAATATGTCAGAAATGCTGGTAGATTTGAATTTCTTCCTCGCATGAATGAAGGCGAAAGAGCTATTTCCATCAGAAACAGCATTTGCAGAGATTTTTTGTTTCCAGACCTCCCAGAGCTCGCAATCATCTCAACAGCAGTCCATGGTCCACTGTGTCAAAGGTGGCCGAGAGATCTAGCAGGATCAGAAGTGTTGAACGTCCTGCGTCCATCTCCCGGCGGAGATCGTCCACCAAGGCCATCGATGCTGTCTCTGTACCATAGCTGGGGCGGAACCCAGATTGAAATGGGTCAAGGAAACCGATGCTGTCAAGATGCGCCTGGAGCTGCAGTGCCACCGCAGGTCAGAAACAGGTAACGTCAGAGACAGGTCGGAAGCTGGTGAGTGCGTCCACATCCAAATATGGTTTCTTCAGCAGGGGGCGCACCATAGCCTCCTTGAGACTGGGGTGCAATCTCATCTGCAGAAGGGACGCATTGATTACCCTCACCAGCATCACCCCCAACATCTCCCTGGAGGCCTTCACTAGCCAGGACGGGCATGGGTCTAATTCACAACTGGTGGCTGTAACAGACCCCAGAACACTGACAGCATCGGCTGGCGTCACTTCCTGAAACTCATCCCAAGAAGCTGGACCAGACGGGGCCTCCATAACCTGGCGATTCATCTCTACTGCCTCTATGTCGAAGTTGCTCTGGATCTGAGCATGCTTGTCTGAAAAGTAGGTGGCAAACTCCTCATAGCGGGCCTGGGACAAGTCCCCATCCAGGCGGAGGGAGGCCGGACTGACCAGCCCCTGCACCATGCGGAACAGCTCCGTTTGACGCGATTTTGCAGATGCTATGTGGGCAGCAAAGAACTCTTTCACAACCTCAACATAGGACCGCAAATGGACCTTGTGGAGAAGTCGGTCGGATTCATTGCGAGTCCAATGCCAGCATCGCTCTCGTCACCTACCTACCTACTTCATACACCGCAGCCCCTCGTTAAACCAAGGAGCCCTGCAGTGACGAGACAGAGGTAGGAGACGTCTCGGAGCCACTCTGTCAATGGCCTCCCTGAGCAAGATATTCCAAGCTCAAACGAGTTCATCAGCAGAGTGACCGTCAGGGTCTAAGGTTAAATCCCCCAGAGCCTCCTGGAACTGTGGAGGTTCCATCCGCCTCTGGGGGAAACCAACCTAACTGGTCCCTTCCCTTTCTGGAGGTGGTGCACTGAGAGACTGGCCTGTAGGAGTTAATGATCCGTCCATGACAAGGGCATGACCCTCACATCCCCCAATACTGGATCACCCGCCTCAAGGCCAGAACAGAACACCAGGTCGAGGATATGGCCGCCCACATGGGTCGGGTAGCTAACAACTTGGGAGAAGTTCATGGTTGCCATGGCGGCCATGAACTCTCGCTCTGCTCCCACAAGGCCGGCATGGGCATGGGCATGGGCATGGGCATGGGCATGGGAATGGGAATGGGCATGGGCATTGAATTCCCCCAGGACCGGAGACCTAGAGGAGTTCAGCATCAATGCAGAGATCATCTCTGCTAGAGCGGTAACGGATGCTACTGGGCAGGAAGGGGCCCGGTACACCAGCAGCACCCCTACATTTCCCCCAGTCAAATTGAACACCACATGGAGGGTCTTGATCCCCAGAATCTCCTGGACTGGATACCTCCTAACAGGCCATGTCTCTCCGAAAATAATAGCTACACCACCTCCCTGGCCCCCAGTGTGGGACTGGTGCTGCACGGCATACCCAGCTGGAATGAGGTCGGCCAAAATTGGACCCACCACCTTGTCCAACCAGGTCTCCATAATACATACAAGGTCCATGGCCCGTCCAGGATCAGGTCCCAAATTACCAGGGCCTTATTTACCATGGACCTTGCATTTAGCAGCATCAGCCCCCCACTGGCAGACCTTGGACCCTGCTGCTCCTTCACCTCCAGTGAGGGGGAGGCTTTCTTGACTTCCACAAGGGACCTAGGTCCTCTGGGGGCCCGAATCACACACCCGCATGGACCATACCGTCCCCGTCCCAGGACCACCCCTAGTCATTCTTCCCTTCCCGTCCACACCGTTCTGACCCCCTCCTACCGGCTGCTCCCCCAGAGTCCTCAGAGATCTCCCTTGCACCCCACTACCCCCCTCCAATCCCTTCTCCCCTGCATATGCCTCCCACACCCACCAAGTACTCTCACCACTCAGTCTCCCTCTTTCCCTCCCACCCCTTCACATACTACCACCATGTGATTTTCCTTGCTTGGAGCACTGACCTGTCTCTCACCCAGAGCAAATGCTCCCTGCATACCTTTCCTCTCACCCCTCCCTTTCTCCCCAACATATCTCTCCCTACCCTTCCCCCCACCCCCTGGGGCTCCCCCTCTCACAGGGAGTCCCTCCTTCCAATCATTTGGGCTATGCCTTCCCGTCTCACCTGGATGCATAGTCCACCCCACAACCAACCCCCCCCCAACCCTCCCCTGCCACTGGAGGGTCAGTTTTCCCTCTGTTGGCCTCCCACTCCCTCTCTCACTGAGGGAGATGGCCCTACCCCCCTTCTCCCTCAGTGAGTTTCAAGGAAGCCATTTCCCCCTGCTTGGCTCCTGCCTGCACCTGCGCTCTATGGGCTGACTCAACCACCTGGCTGCTCTTCCTGGCTGCTGCTTTTCCTGGTTGCTGCTCAGCTGAACTGGGTTCTTCTCTCTTGGCTTTTCTGACTGGAGGGTGAAGTGAGGAGGCCTCTCCCACTGCTCCCACCTGACTGAAAGCATTGCATGCATGACCCACGTGCAACCCGCATGCAACTCTGCTACTGGGACTGTGGCATGCCAGGTGCTCATTTATTTTATGGTCAGAAGCTGCACAGGTCTTGGCAGCCAGGAGGAGCAGCCGGATGGGTGAATCAGCCTAGGGAGTGCAGGTGTGGACAGGAGCCAAATAGGGTTTGACATCAGCATCCTTGAAAGTCCCAGAAAGACCAGGAAAGTTGGCATTGCAGGACATCGGGCAGCCTGTTGAGTTGCATTTGGGCACCAACTGGTGCCTGAACACATCCGGGTCGAGCTGGGAATGCTAGAGTTGCCAGGCTGCCCATTTTTTCAGATACCCAGTTGCAGCTCTAGACATGCCCCTATTCTAATGGCTTGCATTCTAGGAAAGCCAAAGAAGAGAAAGACATAGGGGAGTGGCAGGGATACATTCACAAGGTTGAGAAGTCACAGGTGAATGTGGTCAGCTTAGGGCATCTTTAGACATAACAAAGATTGGGTGTTTTAAAACCTCATAGTACATGTTTGGCCATTGTGTGTAAACAACATAACAATCCCAACACCAATTTGGCCACCGATTGAACTCGTGATGTGAACACCATTGCATCACAAGGATGATTTGCAGGCTGAATACGTGGCCAGGGTTGTGTCTAATGATACCATAAGGCATGTTAGCAGGTACAACATGGGGAACGAGGTGACAGCGCTTGTCTGCTGAGATCAGGTGGCGAGCAAAACACCAATTTGCCCAAAGATGAGCTGTGTGTCTAAGCAGTGCCACATGGTGCACACAGGACCAAACCAGTGTTCATATCAAGGTCAAAACACACATTCGGACACCCGTTGATGTTCTGTCTAAAGACACCCTAAGTTTACAAGGGAGAAAGAGACCCTGAATGATAGGACAGTAGAAGGAGAAGCATTAGTGAGCAGTCTGTGGGCTAAGGTGCTAGGGAAGGCCTGACAGAAGAGGTAGGTTTTTATGAGAGATTTGAAGTCTGGGAGGGAAGGAGAGAGCCAACGTGTTCTGGAAGGAGGTTCCAGAATAGGGGGAAGCCTGGGAGAAGGGGCAAAGAAATTTCTGGAAACAGTGGGATCTGGGGTGTGTGAGAGTGGTGGAAGAGGAGGAGCAAAACACCGTGTTGGGAATGTAGCTGGAAAAACAAATTGCTTGACTGACTTATAAGACCTGTATTATATTATTCTGCCATTTTACAGGTGAAAAATAAAATGCAGAAATATTAAGGGTCAAATGTTTGAAAGCTTCAAGTAATTTAAGGTATCTAGTAGATCAGATGCTGAGCCTAATTTTGGACCTGATTTTCACTACAATTGTTGTACAACTTAGTCAATTGGCCCCCGATTCCATGCTCTACGGATCCCATGCAGCACCACACACTTCCAGATTGCTGACACATTGTGCCGTGCATGAACTGTGCGTATGCGCTCAGCTTGCATGTGGGGATCCGTAGAGCATGGGATTGTGGTCAATGAAAAAATGGGTAGTCCAGTCCTCCAAGCTCAACGTCATCTTCTGAAGTACATTACCCAATCAGGGAAATGGGATTGCATTTGAGTTTGATGATCAGAGCCTTGGGTCCTGAGTCAAGGTGTGCTTGCCTGCAAACTGACCCCAGCAAAGTCCCTCCCCATCTTGACAGTGCTACCACCTGCAGTAGCCACTCCTTTCCCAAGTAGCAGTGAGGTTGGGGGATGGGGGACTTTGCTGAGAGCAGCTTGAGCGCCTACACTGTGTGTGCAAGTGGTCCACACGTGCACGTGGGCCTTGTTCAGGGCCTAAGAGATCAGTAACTTTAGGCAACTTGTAAAACAGGCATTTATCAAAGCTAATAATGAAATAGAAAACTTTTCTCTTCAGTCTTTTGCTTTAACCATTACACCACTTCCTCTCTGGTCCCACTCTAATGATCCCAGTGTTTTGTTGTAAAGAGAACTGGTTGACATTTTCAGACTGAAAATTCTTGTAGTCACAAAAATAGAATTTTTCCAGTAAGCATTATTGGGGTGGGGTGGGGGGGCACCGTTTTTGTTGAAATATTTATATATAAATATTCATCAGAATTCTTTTTTGACCTTATTTCTACTTTCCGGACATCAACTTTTTCCAAACAAAAGCTTTTTTCTCTTTTGGGGACACAATTTGGAAAGATGTTTTTTATCTTGGAAATAAAACTGAAAACGTCAAAGAAAGAAAGAAAGAAAGAAAGAAAGAAAGAAAGAAAGCCTTTCCTCTTTCAAAAATTTCAAAAGGAAAAAATATTACTTAATTTTAAAAAAAATATTAATGTAAAAATATAAACAATTTTCAACTGCCTCTAAATCCTCAGGGTCCAATCCATTTGTCTAATCTCCAGATTAAGTTCTGTTTTCATTTCTTCACAGTAAAATCTGGTCCTAAGTATGTTTTCAATAAGCAAAGCAAGCCGCTGCTAACCTAAATGTGCCACAGAGCTGTAGACTTCATCCACAACTCCTGTAATAATTCTTATGGCAATTGTTACGATACTTCCAGATGTCAGCACAAGTGTTACGCTTTCCAAATACAACTCAGAACCCACATGTATCCCAAAACCACATGGAAGGGGAACGTTAGGTCTGGGGGTGGAGACAGAGCGTCTGTATAATTTCCTTCGTTTTCCACAGTTCTTAACTTAACAACTGAAAACAGGCATGAAGAATTTGGCGTGGCAAAAATACATTTGTGAACATCACTTTGCCTTGCATTCTAGCTTTTTATATATCCCTCATTCATTGCTCCATGTGGATCCACAGAGCTCAGTGACAGAGCTGAAAGTAATGAATATATCTGATTAATATATGATGAATATATCAGATTTCAAATGTGACCGTGCTTGGGCATTGTCACAGACTTACCCCCTCTGGAGATGAGCCACCACCACGGCTGGGCTCCTTCCAGACCCCCAAGCGAATGTGACGGAGGCTGAGGAGATGCAGGGGCATGTGTCCGTCTGGCCCTGGTCCCACCCCTGCGCTGTGCCCAGCAGCCTGCCCCCTCCCTGATGGGCAGCCATGGTGGCCAGAGGCAGCTGCCATGGCACACAGAACAGGCAGGGATTCCGGACCAGGCCCAGAAAAGCAGGTTTTCAAAAGTCGGGCAGTCGGATCCTGGCCATGGTGGAGGCTAGCATAGGCTGTGACTCAGAGACTTTCCCGAGTCACAGCCTGCAGCTGCCACCATGGCTGGAATCTATCCCGTGCCAACAGCTGGCAGGTGAAAGCTAACATGATGATGGCTCCTGGGCCAAAGCACGGCAAAGCAGGCCACTGTCACATCGGAAAACACCCTTTGATTCGGTCCCGCTTTGTTGGATTCTGCTGTTACATCAGAGAAATTTCTGGAGTCACAATCTCCCCCTCACATTCTTCTCATGAATTGGGGCTGATCCTAAGCCCCTGCGTGTGTGCACGTGCGTGTATGCACATTTTGCATGAATGTTACATTCCCCAAACTAGGGGTGCACACAGGATGCATGTGGGTTGCCCATGTGCGGTGTGGGGCTTAGGTTTAACCCCACTTCTACTGGAGCGGTCTAGCTGCATCCCTTCCCCTGCTACCCCACTCAGCATCCTCACTCGTGCATGGCCTGTGAGACCTCTCATGGATTTTACTTCTGCCTGAGCTGGCCTAGAGCTGAAGCAAGGGCAGTCCTGAAGATATAGGAACAGAATCAGGAACCAGTAGTGGAGCACTGGGAAACTGGAGGACTGGGGTACCACAGGACTATACTCATTTTCTTCCAGCAGTAGCTGGAAGAAACTTAAATGCGCAGCCGCTGTTCATTATAAACAGGGGACTGCTGAAGCCCCGATTTTGAGGAAACCGCTTGACCTACCCTTCTGAAAATGTAACCATGGCTGTAAGTTGTGAGGACCACCATATCCACAAAGTTTGAAAAAGATCCATTAGGAAAATAAAATCTTATAACTGCTTAAACGTTAATTGCTTGTGGTCAAAATTCACACCATCCTCGCGTATTTGAATCATCAATATCTCCTCCCCCTGGATGAGTTGAGCCCCCAGACTTCACAGGCTTTGAGAATGAGATCAATAACAATCCCTGCTCCTCATACCACTCATACCACACAATCTAAAATCAGTTCTGCTGGTTCACACATGCTCAGTACGGACGGAGTTTTCAGCTTTGTGCTTCACTTATGTCACCAGCTGATCAGTTAAGCACCTGGTGACATCACAAAGGCTTTCTGCTTCAGACAGCTGAAGCTCTGAGCAGTCAGCAATAACTGTGCTTCGGTGGGATGATCCTGAACACAAGGGAAATGGTATTAGGAGGTATGTGTTGTAAGGTAGTAGATATATTATGGTTATGTACATGCGTTTTGCTATATGTGTTGTAGGTGTAATTGAGTTTTAATTTCCCTGTTTTGGGGGTTTTATGTCCTGTGCATTTAAGTGTTTTTTTTAAAAACTGGTAAGTTTTTTGTTGTTGATGATCATAAATCCAAATGTCATCCCCTGATTACTGACGCTTTGGAGAAGAGGTGCTAACCTCTTTCCCTTGCTTCAGTCTCACTGCTTGTGTGTACAAAACAGATGGTAAAGCAAATGAGCTCAGGAAGGAAGAGGAGCTATTTAACTCCTGGCTTTCACAGGAGGCAATGGGCGATGAAGGAATGGAGGCAATGGAAGTAGTTATTACAGAGGAGCTCCTCCAAACTTTAAAAAACAAACACATCTGCCATGATGGGGAGAGAACTAAAGATGGAACGGGTACCCACAAAACCAGGTATATCCATCAAAATTGTAGTACTAGAATGATCTCAGATGAATCAGGAATTAAATGGTACCCATCTAATGCCTAATGAGATGCCCATATTAACCAAGTTGTAGGTTTTTGTTATCAAGCTACCATTTTGAATTTTGTTTGTTTGTTTGTTCAGACTTATATCCCACCCTATCCCCCAAGGCTTAGGACAACTCACAATAAATATATAAGTAAAGATACATGTACAAATATAAAATACATAATTAAAAAACCCATACAACTAAAACCACCCCCTTCACCCTCCTAAATCTATCCCGCCCCATTATATGCCTGGACAAATAAAAAGGACTTACACTGCCTCTGGAAGACATTCAAACTAGGGTTAGGCAAACCTCTAAGGGAAGGGAGTTCCAAGGCTGTGGAGCAGCCACCGAGAATGCCTCTCTGAGGGCCCATGTTGTATGAAACTGGGCCAATGATGGAAACTGCAAGAGGACATTCTTGGCAGAACTTAAGGGCCATGAAGGGACATAAGGAGAAAAGTGGTCCTTAGATATGTAGGACCCAAACCATTTAGGCCTTTATAGGTCAATACCAGCACCTTGAATTATATCTGGAATGCAATAGGCAGCCAGTGCAGACTCTTAAGCACTGAAGTAATGTGCTCCCGGCAACCCACCCCCATCAAGAGGTGTCATTTTGTGCCATTTACTTATATTTTTTTCATCAATTTCTATTCAACAATTGGTTGTTCCATGGCACCTCTTGTGTGCATGCACAATTACAAAAGTGAGAAAGCATTGATATTTGGAAAGTCGTGGAAAATGGTAACACAGTAAGTTGTAATGGGTCAGTAACACAGAAAGTCAGTTACTCAGTAACAATAATACCTGGTATTCTGGGTAGTCTCATACTGTTAGTCTGTCCTGGTATGTGGATACCAGTTGGTGAACTAATAGGCTTCCCAAAATTGTACCGTTTGTTTCAACTAAGCAACACAGCCTTCTTGCTTAATATAGGCATGTTCATCTATGTTAGGGATAGAGATGTGAGGGTCTGGAAAAAAAGATAATTTTTGGGGGGAAACCATTATTTCCTCTCCCCCCCCATCGTCTCATATGGAAAAATTGGAATTTTGTGGGGGGAAATGAAAAGAATATGTTCATGAAATATTGTTCTCTTACAATGAAGAGTAAAACAATTTATAAACATATTAAAAATAATATTGTTACTGCTCCTTCAGTTTTTCATAATGTTTTCTAATTAATACAGTATTTAAATGCAGGTCACTATTTGCCTAAACAATTCCTACGCCTGACAATCTTAAATAGTGACCTACATTTAAATCTCTACTTCCACCCATTTGACACACAAAATCAAGAAACAAACTAACATATGAAAGAGTTGAGAAGCTTGTTTTGATTCTTGCAACCCTTCCATTTTCTGAAGTAAATGGAAGTTCAGAAACAGATCTTTCAGGCACAGTTTCTGATTAGATAGATAGATAGATAGATAGATAGTCGCATTCTCATGAATTTTGCATCCCTTGTCTCTCACTCTGTTCCCCCTTTCCTGTCTCCCCTCCCCCTGTCTTTAGATTGTAAGCTCTGGGGCAGGGACCGTGTCTATCATATTCTTTGTAAAGCACCAGGTACATTGCTGGTGCTATATAAATGCTAATAATAATAATAATAATAATAATTAGATAGATAGATAGATAGATAGATAGATCACACCATGATCCGAACCAGTATGCTGTTCTCACCCCAGTCAAGATTGGATCCGGCTGCAGAACATATGCGACTGCAGCTGGTCCCAGGGCTCACCACAAATGTGCCCCGTCCCTGTGTGGCTCACAGTGGCCCACCTCCCCCCATGATGGGTGGCCATGGTGGTCAATGATGGCTGCCATGGCCACCCATCATGGGGACCACTTCAGACCCGTAAGAGAACAGTGGGCTACCATACATGATAGTCCGCTGTAGCCCGGTCGGGCAGGCTGTTCCCCTAGGATGGTAGTGGCTAGCCTAGGCTATCATTTGGAGGTCTCTGGAGTCACAGTCCAACATAGATGCTACCACACACAGGGAAATGTTGGGGCAAACATCTGGATGCCTCTGTGATGGTGGCCCGCGGGCCAATGCAGAAACCATGTGCATGTGCACGTGGGTGGAGGATTTGCAGGTCATCGGAGCGGCCCCACCAGCAGGAAGCAGGCACTGGCTGCTGAAACAGCAGGGACTGACAAAGGAAAGGAGAAAACTTACTCTCCCAACTAGTTAGCATATTTATTTATTTATTTATTCATGGTTTCAAGAGTTTCTGAGAGTGTGTTGGGGGGGCAGGAGACATGGGAGTGAGAAACCATCATCACAAAATGGTGTGGCAGCAGCCCAACGTGTGGCAGGTCATCATCAGCTTGCAGCCAGCAATCACCCTAGGAGGGAAACACATCTGAAAGAGAGGCATTGGGGCAGAAGCAGCAGGAGACAGGCAGAGCAAAGGAGCAGTGAACA
>QEPC01011341.1:22090946-22104136 GCA_003113815.1 Sphenodon punctatus
GAGCTTGATGGAAAGCTGAGATCCAAGCTGACCCCAGAGGATGTGATGGGACAAGAGGGATTGGGTGGTCTTTCATGAAGGTGAATTTGGCAAGGGGGTGGGGGCATAACCCACTTTGGATGTCGAGAAAGAAAATCTTCCCGGTAGTGTTATGGTGTTAGGCACAGTCCAACAAGTGCCAGGGCGCATTTCATTCCTCTCTTGGAGAGTGACTGAATTTTGCCATTTTTGCAGGGAAACTGTGACCCTGGGATCATGGCCCGGAAGGAACCCCCTTCAGATGTCTAGACAGAAAATCTTCCCGGTAGTGTCATGGTGTTAGGCAAGGTCCAAAAAGTACCATGGCGCATTTCGTTCCTCTCTTGGAAAGTGACCAAAGTTTTCCATCTTGGCATGAAAACTGTGAGCCCAGGGTCATGGCCCTGAAGGAACCCCCTTCAGATGTCTAGACAGAAAATATTCCCAGTAATGTCATGGTGTTAGGGAAAATCCAACAAGTGCCATGGCGCATTTCATTCCTCTCTTGGAGAGTGACCGAATGTTGCCATCTTGGCAGGAAAACTGTGACCCCGGGGTCATGGCCCAGAACCCCCTTCGGATGTGGAGACAGAAAATCTTCCCAGTAGTGTCATGGTATTAGACAAGGTCCAACAAGTGCCACGGCACATATCGTTCCTGTCTTGGAGAGCGACCAAATATTGCCATTTTTTGCAGGAAAACTGGGAACCTGGGGTCATGGCCTGGATCCTCCTTCAGATGTCAAGACAGAAAATCTTCCCGGTCCTGTCATGGTGTTAGGCAAGGTGTAGCAAGTGCAATGGCACATTTTGTTCCTCTTTTGGAGATATTTATCCAATTTTGGATAAAGGACTCCCATTTTATAATCAGTTGAATTATATTAATTTGAAAAAATCTTCATATACATTCTTAGCTGTTACTTCTTTACCTCACTTTTAATGTAAATGAAATTTGGCAAGTTTATCCCCATTCCAATATTTACTAACTCTTCCAACTTTCAGAGGCATTGGATAAAGGTTCCTAGTGGAATAAGCAAATAACTTATGAATGTATGTCTGACTGTAACATGTTTGTACTCCAACCGGTGTAAATGAAAATTTTCAGGACTGTATATAATACTTTCACAATAATCTCTGCCACATATCAGAAAGATGTGATATAGGGTCCCAATTTTATATGCCTTCCCAACATATGCAGAGAAGGAGCCTATGCCAGGGATTCTCTTATGTGTCATGTGGTGAAAGATTGGTTTGTGATGTCAATTGGCCAGCAGAAATGTCAACAAAATATCCTCATTTTGTTCTGTGACCATCCCAACATCTCTCCCCCACTTCTTACTGGGAAGTCAGAAGCATCTGTTTAGGAAAGAGTCAATAGAGTCAATCTCTTTTGTCCTATGTCACAGTACTGCAGGATGTGATTATGATGATAACTGGCCAGTCTGGATGTATAAACTATGTCTCCTGATTGCTGGGCTATTATCCCCAAAGTCCCAGTTATGTCCTCCTATGCCCACCTGAGGGCCGCCCACTATGCCCGCCATGAAGCCACTACCGATTGGTCCTTTAAAGCTGGAAGCGTGCAGTAATTGACCAGTGAATGTGTCTTTCAGTCTTTTGGGTTGCTGCACATCCTCCCTCCTACATCCTTACTCCCCCTTGCTATGCCAGGTTTCTGCCTCTGACTGGCACTGCATGTGCTGCTATTTATCTGACTAATGGTCTTCAAGGGAACAGCTTATAAAATTGGTTCCCTTTATCAAATTGTCCCATAATTTGGCAGAGATGACAGGGAAGGTATTTGATACATTCTTGCCAAAGGTCTTGTAAACAGGATGGGATATAAAAATGTTATAGCTAGAAATGTATTTCCAGGTTAACGTCTTATACCATCATGACCCTTTATCCAATCTTTCTGAAAATTGGTAGATTTGTTATGTTTGTGGAGGGACATAATATTTACAGGTTTCATGCAAAGTGGGTGGAAGATAAAGAAGGTATAGCCATGAATGTATATGGAGTTTTTCTTAAAATCACAATGTTCACTTGCTTCTAAAATCGGTTCCCTTTATCTAATATTTTTGTAAATAGGGACTCATTGTGCCCTCCATTGGGGGTACAATCACTCTAAGTTTCAACCAAATTTAATGAGAATAAAAAAAAGTTATAGCCTGAAATACTTTTTTCCCTCTATTTCAAAAACAAAAAGTCATTTTCTTTTCTATTTACATTATTATTATTATTTGCCATTTTCATTTTTGCAATAATGATAATTAAAATTACAATTTTTGTTAGTGTTATTGTAATAACAAAAACTACATGCACACCCGTAGGTTACAGGAATTGGAAAGGACCCAGATGATGACTGGCTGTCTGGAAGAAAATTGCTTGAGGGATTGAGTGAAAAAAATTTAAAAGGGGCAAACTATAAACCTTGTTTTCTGTTATGGAGTAGGGATGTTTGAACAGGATGGAGTTTGGATGTTCGGCCATTCTTGGTTTTGGTCTGGCAGAGTTCGGACCCCCCAAATGTTCGGCAGAGTTCGACACCGCTGGGAGGCTTGGGACGCTCCAGGGATCTCCAGGGGTTCCCGTGGTGCCAGGACTGGCCATCAGAGACCTAGCAGCATCAGCAGAAGAGACTGGGAAGGCTTGGCACTTGGCACCCCAGGTTTTCTGGACAGGCAGGCTCCGCGCTTTGCCCCTGGGGGTGCCCTTGGCTCCAGGGTTGGCTGTCGGAGACCCAACAGCAGCAGCAGCAGTGAACTGGAAGGCTTGGTGCTTGGCACCCTGGGTTGCCTGGGCAGGCAGGCTTGGTGCTTGACCCCTGAGGGTGCTCGTGGCACCAGAGCTGACCATCTGAAACTCAGCAGCATCAGCAGCAGAGGTCGGGAAGGCTTGAGGTTTGGTGGCTGGCATCCATAGGGGGAAGGGCATTGCAGGCTGGCATCGGTGGAACAGCGGCAGAGGCCTGGCCAGCGCTTGGTGGCTGACACCCCTACTTGGCCGGGCATTGCAGACTGGCATCGGTGGAGCAGCGGCAGAGGCCCGGCCAGGGCTTGGTGACTGGCACCCCTGCTTGTATGGGTATTGCAGGCTGCCTGGCATCAGCAGAGCAGCGGCAGAGGCCCAGCCAGCACTTGGTGGCTGGCACCCATACTCAGCCGGGCATTTCAGGCTGCCAGGCCTCCAGTTCTGCTAACTCTATGCTGGGTTCTCCAGTTCTAGTTAACATCATGGCTGGGCATTGCAGGCTGCCAGGCATTGGTGGAGTAGCGGCAGAGACCCAGCCAGGGCTTGGTGGCTGGCCTCTCTGGTTGGCCAGGCATTGGAGGCTGGCTGGCATTGGCTCCCCATGAGCGGAATGATGGTCTCAGAACCCTGACGGTGGGTCCTGGGACTAGAGTGTCAGCTTCTATATGAAGTGGAATGATGGATCCCCGTGAACGGAATGACAGCCCCAGAACCCTGATGGTGGGTCCTGGGACTGGAGTGGCTGGAACCCCTACTTGGCCAGGTATTGCAGGCTGCCAGCCAGGCATCGGCGGAGCAGTGGCAGAGGCCCGGCCAGGGCTCAGTGGATGGCACTCCTACTTGACCGAGCGTTGCAGGCTGCCAGGCATTGGTGGCAGCCTGACTCAGGATGGTGTGCAAGGGAAGCTTAAACTGGGGAGTCAGGAAGCCAATCTGGCACCTAAACCCCATGTCCCTGACCACAGAGAAGGGCTGCCCATTGAGCGCAATCATTTCCCACAACATGCGCATGGCTTTCAGTTGAAACCCATGCTGCCCTCCATGTCCTGCATCTGCCAATGGACTTGGCAGCTGCCTCAACTCCAGCTCTTGACGACATGGATGGACAACCCTCCCTCCCTGCCTGCCCTGATGGTGGGTTCTGGAGCTGGAGTGGCTGGCTGCTTCTTGATGCAGTGGAATGACAGCTCCCTGTGAGTGGAATGACGGCCCCAGAACCCTGATGGTGGGGCCTGGGACAGGAGTGTCAGCTTCTAGATGAAGTGGAACAACATCTGTACCTGCCTGGAATGTAGGCCTCAGAACCCTGATGGTGGGTCCTGGGGCTGGAGTGTCTGCTTCTTGAGAGGGTGGAATGACAGCTCCCCGTGAGCAGAATGAAGGCCCCCAGTACCCTGATGGTGGGTTCTGGGACTAGAGTGGCAACTTCTAGATGATGTGGATGGACAGCCCCCCATGCCTGTAATTTAGGCCCCAGAACCCTGATGGTGGGTCCTGGGACTGGAGTGGCTGCTTCTGGATGCGGTGGAATGACGGCTCCCTGTGAGTGGAATGATGGCCCCAGAACACTGATGGTGGGTCCTGGGACTACAGTGGCAGCTTCTAGATGAAGTGGATGGACAGCCCCCTGTGCCTGTAATTTAGGCCCCAGAACCCTGATAGTAGGTCCTGGGTCTGGACTGGCTGCTTCTGGATTAAGTGGAATGACAGTTCCCCGTGATAGGAATGATGGCCCCAGAACCCTGATGGTGGGTCCTGGGACTGGAGTGGCAGCTTCTAGATGAAGTGGAATGACGGCTCCCCATAATTGGAATGACGGCCACAGAACCCTGGCGGTGGGTCCTGGGACTAGAGAGGCAGTTTATAGATGATGTGGATGGACAGCTCTCCCTGCCTGCAAAAGGATTTGCCTGAGCACAGCACCCATGGAGTCAGGATGGTAGGATTTTCCAGGGAAGAGCTCCCATACAGCAGCAGACAGCAGTAGCAGGATTGTGTGGGCACATTTGGATTTGCCAGGGCAGAGCACCCATGGACCAGCAGACAGCAGCAGCGGGATTACCAGGCCAGTGGGGCACATCACCCAGGGTTTTCAGGGCAGGCAGGCAGGCACCTTGGCATGAGAGGCAGGCAGGCTGGGGCAAGGCTTAAGATAAGCTTTGCCCACAGAATGGGCAGACAGGCACTTTGGCATGAGCAGAAGGCAGACAGAGGCAGGGTTCGAGGTTGGCAACCAGAGCAGGCAGACAGACAACATGGTATGAGCAGAAGGCAAACTGAGGCAGGCTTTGATCTTGGTCACGAGGGTGGGCGGGCAGACAGGCAGCGTGTCATGAGCAGAAGGCACACTGAGGCAGGTTTTAATCTTGTCCACCTGGGCGGGCGGACGGGGAGACTGGCAGCGTGGCATGAGAACAAGGCAGACTGAGGCAGGATTTTATCTTGGTCACCTCGATGGTTGGACCGACAGGCAGCATGGCATGAGAGGCAGTAGGGAAGGCAGGCTGGGACCTTGGCAGGGCACTCAGATAGACTGGCGAAGACTGTGCAGCGCCTGTGAGAGAGAGCCAGTCAGATAGGTGGGCTGAGATCATCTAGATAGAGGCCGGCTGGCAGACTTACAGCTTCCCAGTGCCACCCTGTGTCATGAGATCAGTCAGATAGGCTGGCCAAGGCTGTCTAGTCAGAGTGTCAACGAGAGAGAGGCAGGGCGGGCGCCGGGTATTGGGAGGGAGGGACAGCACCTCAGCAGCAGCAGCCCAGGTTGAGGAGGAGCCCCGTCCCAATAATGGCCCTGGCATAGGATGGCATGTGCCACTGCACCATCAATCCATGTCCAGGGGCAGCTCAGGGAATCCCAGCAGTGGAAGGTTCACCTTTATAAAAAGCAACTACTCCACCAACTTGACCCCCAGTCTCAGCGGTGCAGCGAGCAAATGTCCCCCGCCATGGAGAACACCCGCTCGCTGGGGACACTCGATGGGCAGGACAAGATACCCTTGGCCACTTTTGACAGGGCCGGCCACATGTTGGTCTTGCCAGCCCAGTAGGCCAAGGGATCACTTCTGGGTTCTATGCACAGCTCCTCCTCCAGGTAGCTCTCCACTGCTGATGAGGCACTGTCGTACACTTTCATGTAACTCTGCCTGGGCACCACCTCACCACTTCCCTCAGCCACGCTGCCTTCCCTGCTGTGCATGAGCCCATGCTCCCCAGAGTGCCCTGTACATATGAGCTGCTGCTGCCGGCAAGCTGCTGGTCAGCCTGCTGCTGGTGCTGCTACTGCTAGGGCTGGGGGCAGGGATAGACCCCGATGGCTGAAAGGGGTGGCTTCTCCCACTCCCACCATCCCCAGCGGTGTCCTGCGGCTGCTTCCATGCACTCTCCAGAGCCCTCTCTGCCTGCCGGACCCTCTCCGCCAGGTCACCCTTCCAGTGTCCATAGAGCACTGTCTGGCGTGCCATGCTGCCCTTAACCCTGGGGTCCAGCATGGTTGCCAATACATATTCCTCCCACTGCAGATGCTCATCAAACTGTGCCTTCAACCCTGCCTTCAGCTGCCGCACCAGGGCAACCACCTCAGCTGCCAGATTCTTGCCCTGAGGACCACAATCCTGCCCCATGAGAATCTCCTGCAGTCGCCTGAGGAGACTCTGGACCAGAGGGGTCACCTGACTGATGGTGGCCATGGACAAGCTGATGGTCTCCATCACAGCCAGGAATGGTCTGAGAACAAAGACCATTTGAGCCAGGATCACCCATTCTGCCCCATTGTACGCTGGTGGTGCCCCTGCTGTTCATCACCAGCTGAACCTGATGCAAGGCTCGAGAAGCCGCTTGAGCATCACATCCTGCACCAGCTGGTGCATTGGGGAGCCTTTCTCTGTCTGCTTCGTCCAGAGGAGGTCGCTACCATTCACGCTCTGGTTAAAGGAACAGGCCAGCTTCCTCCCCCGCTCAATCAGGGAGCTACGGGTGCATGCCCCAACCCTCTTTTCTCCCAAGCCAAGAGCGTCCCTGACCACCAGGTGAAGGGTGCGTGGAGCGCAAGGGATGCTGGTGAAGTCCCCTGTGCAGACTGCCTTCAATATGTTGGCCGCGTTGTGCATTACCAGGCACTCCTTGGTGAAGGGCGCACCTGGTGTGACCCACTCCCTCACCATGGCGGTCAGGGCTGCCTCAATGTTCTGAGAAGTGTGTGGGCTGCGGTGTCCATGACTTCCGCCTGAAGCAGGACCCACCTATATCCTGCTTCGGGACCCCTCCTGCCACTGCCAAACTCTGCCTCTGGGTCCTGCCACCAGTGCATCGTCACTGCCAGGTAGGTGTGGTGTGTGTTCTTATTTGACCACAGGTCAGTGGTGAAGTAGACAGTGGCACCTCCAGTCCTTGCCAGCTGCTCCCTCACCCGCTCCCTTAAAACCCGGTATGAGGTTGGCACTACCTGCCAACTCAGGGTGGTGCGTGAGGGCAGCTTAAACTGGGGGGCCAGGAAGCCAATCAGCCACCTAAACCGCATGTTTTTCATAGGAATTGTAAGACCTGGCTGTTCTGTCAGGCGTTTGGCGAGGGGGAAGGATGAGGGTGGATGGGGTGGTGTGTTGTCGGCTTTTTTTCTCATTTTTATTGTTACTATTATTACTGGATATGTTATATGTTTTATTGTATTTTTATTGACTTTGTTAGCCACCCTGGACTGCCTATAAATGTTATAAATAAATAAATAAATAATGCCCCTGACCACCGAGAAGGGCTGTCCATCCAGCACGATCATTTTCCCCAAAATGTGCATGGCTTTCTGTTGAAAGCCATGCCACCATCCATGTCCTGCAGCTGCCGATGGACTTGGCAGCTACCCCTCCCCACCGCAGCTCCCCCTTGGTGCACTGATGTTGCTGATGCTGCTGATGCTGTTGATGCTCCCCCCTAGCAGAAATACCGGTGCTCCTGCTGCTAGAAGTAGCTGTTAGAGCAGGATGCTTGCCCGCTGATGGAGGCGGATGACTGGCCGCTGCAGTCGTGAACCCACTGGTGTCCACTGCCCCTGCCTGCCCGCTTAGCAGCACAGCACTGTGGCATCCCTTCAGGTGTCTTGCCATGACATTTGTGTCAAGGTTGGTGAGCACCTGCCTACGCTTCACCACCTTCTGGCACAAACTGCACTGCACCTCCCTGGGATCATCTGCCTGCACCAACTTAAAATGCACCCAGATGGAGGATTTTGTTCCCCCTCCTGCCTCCTGGATGATGCACATGCTGCCATTGCTCCGGATGATGCGCCACTGACAGCACTGCTGGGAGGGGCAGAACATGGTGGCAACACAGGTCTCGGAGGGACAGGCATCGCCTCAGCACCAGATATCTCCTCTATGGGACTAGTGTCTGCTTCGCTGTCCCCAATGTGAGATATGTCCCATGAAGGGGAGTACTGGGACCCTGAGGCTGATCAACTGCCCATGCTGCTGCCACACTCCCTGTGCCCCCTATAGCTGCTTCTGCTGTTCCTGCTGCTGCTCCTGCTACTCCTTTCCTTGCTGCCATTGCCCGGGGATTGGGCCCTGCCTCTAGCAGCTGAGGTGGGATACACCAGCCCTGGACTGCTGGGGATCACATCAATAATGGGGGATGATGGTGACTCATGATGAACATCCGACCCGGAAGCACCTGCTCCTGCAGCTGCAGCAGAGACAGCTGCAGCCTCCTGGACTGCAGGCCTTCCAGTGCCCTGCGTGGCAGTGGGGGACGCAGGCAGGAGGCAATGCTGAACCACACCCCTAGTGCCACTGCTGGGAGCCCCTGAAGCCTGTCTCCCAAAATCAGGCCTGTGCAGTTTGGGGCGTGGTGATGGGCTTGGGCTGCTGCTGCTGCCTGCCACTCCAGTGGCACGGCCCCTGCCACCTCTGTCACGTGCCCCATTGCCTGCCTTATGGGCAGCAGGTTGACCTCTCCTGCTTCCCTTCTCCATTTCTGCTGCTGCTGCACCACTAACGGCTCTGATGGGAGTGGCAGAATATGGTGGCCACAGCTCTCGGAGGGACGTGTGGCTGGCTCTGTCCAAAGTGGCCAAGGATCTTTTGTCCTGCTCATCAACGACTGTCCCCAGCAAGCGTCTGTTCTCTATGGTGGGGAACATTTGCTCGCTGCACCACCTGAGACTGGGGGCCAAGTTGGTGGAGCAGTTGCTTTTCAGTTTTCATAAAGTTGTCTGTCTGTCTGCTGCTGCTGCTGCTGCTGCTGCCGCCATAGGTTCTGCTACCTGACAATCCAATGTCCGCTGCTGCCGCCAATGCCACCCCTGCTGTCTGTGCCATGGGTTCTGTGCTCAGGCTATCCAATGTCTGCTTCTGCTGCCTCTGCTGTGCCATGGGTACTGTGCCCTGGCAATCCAATGTCTGCTACTGGGTGGCCACATGATTCACCACTTGGCAAGCCTTGCCCAATTGGCAGAATAGCTTGTTCAGATCCTGAGAGTAGGATGCAAGCCTGCAATGCCTGGCCAAGCAGGGGTGCTGGCCACCGAGCCCTGGCCGGGCCTCTGCTGCTGCTCCACCGATGCCGGCCAGCCTGCAACGCCTGGCCGAGCAGGGGTGCCACCCAGTCCTGGCCGGGCCTCTGCCACTGCTGCTGGTACTTCATGTCAGACATTTGCTCCTCACTCTTGTAGACGGGCATAGCTCGGATGAGTGCACTGGCGGGTGGGGGCTGGGTGTCCACGAGATTCATTGAGTACGACCCTGGCCAGACCTCTGCCACTGCTCCACCAATGCAAGCCAGCCTGCAATTCCAGGCCAAGGATGGGTGCCACGCAGCCACCAAGCCCCAAACCTTCCCGGCCTCTGGTGCTGCTGCTGCTGCCACTGGGTCTCAGACAGACACCCAGCCCTGGAGCCACGGGCACCCCCAGGGGCCAAGCTCCAAGCCTTCCCAGTCCTTGCTGCTGCTGCTGAGTCTCTGATGGCCTATCATGCTGCCACGGGCAGCCCTGGGAGTCCCTGGAGCACCCTAAGCCCTGCGGCGGCTCCGAACTCCGCTGAACCGAACTTGGTTTCTGAACCGAATGACCAAACCCAAACTCGATTTTTGAACCGAGCGACCAAATGGCCGAACATTCAAACGCCGTTCTGTTTGCACATCCCTAGTTTTTACATGGATGCCTCCCCCCACCCGCTTGATGTTCGGGCGTGTGTATATGGCTGGTGGTGGGTGGGTGTCCACTCAGTGTTTGCCCATTTGAACACCGAGTGGGATGGGTGGGGGTGCGTGTGCTCTCCTGCACAACTTCCACCTCTATCCATCACACACCCATCTCCACCCACCAAGCCCTCCGGAAAACCGGAGGAGGTTCTATGGGTATAGGTGTGTGGAGATGGGTTTAGGTGTGTGTGTGTCCATGTAAACAGATATACGCACACCTCCACCCACCACGACTAGACACCCATCCCTCTACCCACCTCCGTCCATGTAAAAAAGGGCCATAGATGATTGTCTGTTTCTTTAATCTGCTGTAACAGGGTGCTGTAGCCCTGTTTGTGTTTGAGTGACTTCACGTGATGAACTGTGTCTTTCTTTAGTGTTCCTACAGGAGATGGATGCTTTTTCAACTCTCATCATTCACAGTGTGACATGCTTTGTGACATCTCCTTGCCTGGTCTAAAAGAAGGGTCTTTTGGATCCATGGAATGACAAGGGGAAAACTTGGATTATAGGAATGTGCAATTGTTTGTTTTTTTATTAGCTACTAAACCAAATTGAGTCCACTAATGTTCCAAAAATGAATGAATAAGCAAACAACATATGTTTGCTTTCATTTGTTTTCATTTTTTGTTTATTTAATGAAACATAATAAAAATAAATAAGTCACTGTGCATATGTAAAATGCCCACAGGACCATTCTGCACCCACATGCCCTTTTCCAACATGGCAGTATCAGCATTACTGCCACCCATTTTGGAAAGAGCCATTCAGTCTGCAGACTGGCTACCCATTCCCAAAATGGCCCAAGGCTGATGGCACCATTTTGGAAAAGGGTGTGTATGTGCAGAATGGTCCAGCCGCCATTTTTTGCATACACAGTGGTTTTTTTCATTTTTAAAAATTGATTACGATTGCGATTACAATTATGATTATTACACCCGTGGTACACTTGTCACTGTACAGTCAGTAGTTATAGATAAGTCCCTACCCCAAAGGGCTTACAACCTAAGAGAGACAAGGAAGGGGGAGACGAGGGAGATGTGAACATTGGGATACCATCATGAGTTTGAGAAAACGTAGCTGCATGTGCTTAACTTAGTTACAGGGAAGAGATTCTGAGGGAGGAAGGGAGGAAGATGCAATCGCACTCATGACAAGCCTTTTGACTCATGGCCAGGAAAAGTCTGATGGCAAAGGTAGGTTTTCAGGAGGGATTTGAAAGTTGGGAGAAAATGAAAATGAACAGGGTTTTTATGAATTCCTCAAAGACGGATGGTTTTTTTAATCCATAAAACAAATACTACAATGAAATTGAAAGAGGTAAGTGCTGCACACTCCATCTGGATTAAAGTTTGAAGGCTTTTCCTGAGCTGGGCAGAGATAGAGTTAGTCCATTCGAGCAGCCCTAATTCACTGTTTATTCAAAAGATAAAATTCAAGAGAGTTGGAAACTACCTATAAAATTACAGATCTGGACGGTTTACCTGAAGGCAAGGCCAAGGAAAATCAAAATGTATCTTTTTGTATTCCATTTTTGGATGGGCTCGTTGGTTGATTTTTCCTGTTTGTGCTTAAATTAGTTTGCTTCTCTGCTTTTGCATTTTCCACAGCAATGGTTCTGATTATGTTTTTTAGCCTCTTCCTGGCTGTGGTACTTGATGCCACTCCATCGCACATGTCAATCTACCTTAATCCCCCACCCTCTCTCTCTTTCTCATTCTCTCTCCTTTGCCTCCTCCCACTTTCTCCCGCACCACCCTGCCTCTCTGTTGCTGCTGCTACCATAAGCTCAGAGTGGCTGATCTGAGGAGATTTCCAAAACAGCACCAAATTTCCACCCTGCGGAAACTTAGTTTAGGTTGATGGCTAAGGTTGCCACCTCTCAAGGTATCACCTGGAGGCTCCAAGTTTTGATACAGTCTCCAGACATTACGGAAGACCCAATTTATTTGGTTAGCCAGAGGGGCCCTGGTTACATGGAGAAGCTGGGGCTTTGGAAGATGTCCGGGTTAGGGGTGCAGCACGTACTACAATGGCTACCTGTGGGTAATACCCATATTTCTGGGTACCCCCAGTGGTGACTTGTTTATCCAGCCCCCATTGGGTAATGGAAGGTCTTTCTGAGACACCCTGGGAAGCTCCGTCCCGTGTGCACCCCCCAGGCTGACTAACAACCCAGCTATTGGCAGTTCCAGTGAATCAATGCCACTGCTCCTGTTGCTTCTCCCAGGCCACTGCTCAGATGAACTTGGTTCTTCTTGCGCATGGCTTTTCTGAGTGTGTGTGTGTGTGTGTGTGTGTATGCGCACCTGGAGGTGGGGGGAATGCAGGCGCAGCTGGCCTCCCAGGGAATTTGGGGCGCTGACCCCCCAAGCGCCGAGGGTCCACCAGGTGCTGCCGCTGTTTAAAAAAAAAAAAACCTCTCCGCTGCCGCTTCCCACAGTTCTGCAGCAGCCTCTGCCTGGCTTTGCTTCAGAGTGGAAGCTGCTGCAGCCTCTGCTCTGAAGCAAAGGCAGAGGCTGCTGTGGCGCTGTTTCAGTTGACTTCTGCAATCCACTCCAGAGGAGTGGGTCCCAGAAGGCACAAAAATGCTAAGCCCAACCGCGTTTTCCAATGGAAAACGCGGTTTGGGCGGCTGAGCACTCAGCCCGGCTGAGCTCCTCCATCTACACAGCACATATAGGATGCGCTGTGGAGGAGGAACTAGGGCTTCCATTGCGCTCAATGGGCGCAAGGAAAGCTCTCACCAGGGCGCTCTCTCCCTGGCTCCGCCTACCGTCTCCCTGGCTCCACCCATTGGCTCGCCGGCTTCGCCGTCGGTGGGCCTGCTGGCCTTACTGACCCTCCAAACTAGGGATGGGCAAGGTTCTGCCGTTTGGTTCGGCTGCGTTCGGTTTGTCCGTTCAGTTCGGCAGTTCGGTTAGTTCACCCGGTTCGGGTTTGCCCGTTTGGTTCAGTCGTTCAGTTTGGCCATTCAGGAAATGTTATTGGTGTTTTTTTTTGTTTTTTATATGGTTTATTGGTTTTTTATTGGGTTTTATATGGTTTTCTTTTGTTTTTTATTTGGTTTTTTGTTTTTATATGGGTTTTTTTTATTTTATTTTTTATCTAATGAATATATCTATCTATCTACACTAAATCTAACTGCTATTAACTATTCTAAATGCTATGAACTAAATGGATTATCTAATAAGTACACAGGCCTACTCCTACAAACACTAAAAC
>QEPC01011341.1:22120832-22132943 GCA_003113815.1 Sphenodon punctatus
TTAAACAATGCACAACCACCTTGATCGTGCATGAACACGTGACGTGTCATGTCTAAATCCCGCCTTGCGGGATGTTGAAAAATCACGAGAGCAGGTCGCGCAACTGTGACCTGCTCATCTAAAAGCAGTCTAGGTCAAGGGAGTGGTCGTCATGCTGCGTCGGGCAGTCAGTTCACAGGCCAAGGTCAAAAAAGTCAGTGAGAGGAAGTGGCAACCTGCAGGGTCAGAGGAGGTGTCACATGGATATTGAACCCAGCAGATTGGGGTTCAGGTCCTCACACTGGTACACTACTGACAAGTGTAGCAAGAGTAGAGAATCAAATTGACTTATCTCTAGAAAAAATGAGAACTTTAGAAAGCTACAAGGGGGACAATTGCTTTGAGTTCAGATTTTGGAGAAAGAACCAAAGGACAGAGTTTGACGTGGCACTTGCATGTTCTTAATACAGGAATGAATAGTTCTCTGAGGATCAAATTTTCAGGTGGTGTAAACTAACCCCAAATTCTGGAATCTGCATTCCTCCCCTCCTCCCCCTTCTCTTCCCTACTTTGGACAGGGCTGTCTTTACTGGGCATTGTTTTCGATCCATTCTATGTCATGCCATGTCAGAGTTTTAAGAATTACACACGCCCAAGGGATTTGTTTTTCTAAGGCGCGGTGGCATCTTATGGGTACAGACATCATTTGCAAGATCTCCCTTCAGGACAGCAGCAAGGTGCCAGATGGAAAATTGTCTCAGCATCAGTACTGAAAAAACAAAACCAGAAAACCTTACGTGTTTGGATTTTCCATGAAAGTACCTCTCTCCTGCAAATGTGTCTGCTTTCATTGTTGCAAAACTTAATCATTTGACTTCTGCTTATAGATTGCCTACACTTAGCTGGAAATGTGGAAAGATACTGGAAAACAACAGATTAAAACAAACTGGATTTGACCCAGGCAACATAATGCAACAGACAAATGCATCAACCTTTCCATGAGTTCATGTCTTTTACCTTACTTTCATCCATTCCATAACATCTAAAATAGTAAGGGCCACTCTATGCTTGTTTGGAGTTTCAAACAAAGATATTTGTGAGTAACACTGAGGCTTCATGGGGTAAAAACAAACATGACATGGGCCCAATCACAGCCCGCTATGGCCCACCTGGTCTGGGGACTGATCCACACATGTGGTCCTGTGCCTTCAGATGTGGGCCCGCTACTGCCAGGGCAGGAAATCAGCTGGCCCAGAATGAGTCCTCCAGAAGATCCTGTGCACCTATTCCGGGCCAAGGGTTGCTCATGCAGGCCAACATGGGCCAAAAATGATACGCCCAGGAACTGGGCATTGGGATGTGTGGATTTGTCTTCTGCTTAGCCTGGTGCATCAAGGAGATTGAAAACTGAAGCAAGTGGAGATGTCTCTCCATCTAAACCTACGTATTAGGAAGGGATTTCTGACCAAACCTGGCCTTTCCAAATTCAGGGGTAACCCATTGATCCATCTGCTATCCTTGAGAGCATGCCTTCATCTCCATTCTCTTTTAGGGTTGCCACCTGTGGTGGTTTTTTACCAGACACTCCCATAGGCCAAAATGGAAGTGTTAGGTAAAAGACGACTGAAGATAGGAACCCTATTCCCTTTCCATGACTTGCTCTTTCAGTGCTTGAGGGTGGGTGCTGGATCCATGGGCCATATCCAGGAACTGGTAAGCGGCCAAACAATCCACACACTCCCCCCGAAAATGGAAAAAAGAAAGAAGAAGAAAACCCAGCTGTAGACCAAATTTGGCCCTAAGACCGGAGTTCCCTGCCCCTTTCCAATAGTATAGAAAAGTTCTGCTACACAGCCCTGACTTGCTTGGTCCATATTCATTAGGTGCTAGAGGGAGAAAATCTCCAAATATTCTGGAAATCAGAGCTTGCTGGAAGCTACTCTGAAGAGAACAAGCACATATGATGCACAGGCAGACCAAAGTGCCCCACCTTGCAGTTTTCATCGGACCAGACGGCTGTTCACCTCCTGAATACTCTTTCCAAGATAAATCAAAACAGCTCATAGGAGGTGTCATGTGTGGTCCAGTAGCATTTGCAAAAGCTTGAGTCATCTACCCACCCTGAGGAGATGCAATGGAATCCCATGGTCTCTTGGAAGAGAACCAGTCACGTGACCGATGCCGTGGTTTGGGAAGCGGAGGAGTGATTCATGCCTCTCTCTTTTTTGATGATGTCAACTTAGTCATCTCCCTTCTGGAGCTGAGTAACAATCTTTTACAACTCATGTAGCTCAGCAACCAGGAGAGCCTCTGGTTACTGGTGTTCTGCCCAAGATTGCCATGCAAGAAAACCCCTGTGTGCATTTGTATTAGTCAAATGTTTGGCAGAGAGGTTCTCTAATGTGTTTTGGATGATAACATTAGCAAATAATTCTCTAGCTGGAGAAAACAAATGTATCCCAGAAAGGGGATACCTCTGACCCATGGACCAAATCTGGTCTGTGACTGTTTTTGATATGGCCTCTTTTCAGTTCCTGGATCTGGCTCATTGCTCCAGTCTCTACACTCAAGCACTGAAAGGGCGAGATCAGAGAAAGGGAGCAGAGACAAGGGCATGTGTGCAAGGGCAAAGGATGGACCCATGATATAGGTGAAATGAATATCTTACCCATCGAATTCAGCTGCTTCAAACTGAACCCACCAGACCAGATATTTGCTGTACTCTGTTAGCATGGTTTGTAGAGATGTGCAGAAAGCAGATCATTTAGTTAGTTTTCGTTTTTATTTTCACTTACAAAAAAACCTTCGTTTGCGGGAGGGGGAGTCGTAAAGGATTCTACTGTTTTTATTTCTTTTTTCTTTTTCTTTTATTAAAAATAATTTTTTTTAAATCTGTGCATGTACAAAATGGCTACTGGCACCATTCTGTGCATGCACAGTCCTTTTCCAAAATGGCGCCGGCAGCGCTGGTGCCATTTTGGAAAAGGGTGTGCATGCCCAGAACGGCCCCAGCAGCCGTTCTGCACATGCAGAGTGATTATTTTTTAAATTTTATTTTTGTTATTATTTTTAATAAAATAATAATAAAAAATAATAAATTAAAACCAAACAAATGAAATCAAATGAATGATGTTTTCTTATTCATTCATTTTTGTTACCTTAATTACAAAAACAAATGGGGAACAATTCATTTTCATAATTAATTTAATGATACAAAATTGCACGCCCCTGTCCTCTACTTCAACACCAGTATTCCCCCCCCTCCCCCCCGGTCTTCAGCCCCTTACCTGCCTCACTTCTTGACTTCTTTTTCTTTGGACAGACCTCCCGGCTTTGACTACTCCATTGGCGTTGGACCCAGACTGGCTTATCCCTTGGAATGATGCTTGGTCCCTGGATGTATCTCCTGACTACAGACCCCTGTAGTGACTCCAGATCTGAGCTTGCCTGTTCCTTTGGTATGATGCCTGCCTGCTCCTCAGACTGACTGACCTCCTGGTTGACTCCTGCAATGTTCACAGACCACGGCTTGCACAACTCATGGACCCTGTCCCTGACACTGAAAGGCCTCAGCACTTGGGTCCCAATGTTGCAGGGCTTCACTTGCCTCAGGCTGTCCACACCTTGGCTGACCTAACAGTGACTGCCTATTCAAATATGAAAATAATATCTATTAAAACTGAACTGCCTATTTGCTCCACCACTAATCCATGGTACAGATCCATGATGGGACCCTTTCTTTCCTTCCCAAAGCCTGAGCACACCCTCTAAGCTCCCAGCTCTTGTATAGCCTATAGAGCATAGCCTATAGGAGGGAAAAGGTTTGCCACTGCTGTATTAATCTAAGAAAGAAGAAAATAAAATTTATCAATCAAAAATTTACAACAATTTGATGTTGAATTCAATCATATAATCTTTCTCCCTCTCACTTCAGATCATGGGACAACTGCGTTCGTCCCCTCCCCGCCCCCAGGGGTGGGGGACGGGGGCCCTTTGCCGCGCCCGCTTAGAAGGTGGCAGGATGGCTGGGTCCAGAGTTTCCTGCCATGGGAGGCCGAGCTGGGCCCCAAGGCGGGAAGCAAATGGTGCGCGGGTTAGTTGGAGAGTAGCCTGGGTTGCTAGGCGACTCCAGGCTGCGCTCCTGATTGGACAGGAAGGCACGTGGGCCCAGCCCGATGGGCGGGGTCCACGTGCAGATTTACGCAGCCCTAGCCGCATTCCGGGCCAGGAGCTGCAAGGAAACGGCCACGTGGAGAAGCGGCGCTTAAAAAAAAACAACAAAAAAAAGGTATTGGGTGGTTGGAGCGGGGACGCTCCAGCATATAGCTGCCTCCCAAATGGGGAGGAATAAAAGGAGTGCCACTACTGCGGCCAAAAAGCGGTGGCTGCAGGCCACGGAGCCAGACCCCCCCAGGGAAGCGAGGGAAAGTAACCTGGGGCAAGTCCTCCGGAGGGCTCAGCCCCCGGCCCCCCAGTACCCAGGGGCCAGAATAGCCACGGGGGGAACCACCCCTCCCAGACAGGATGGCAACCTGTGAGGCACTGCTTAGGCAGCTCACAGGCGAAGAGGGAGGGCAACCCCCCCAGTTGATCCTTCATCTGGGGGTGGAATCCCAGTAAGAGGGGGACCTGCAACCCCAGCACCCTTTCAAAGAGGGGGGTGCCCTATCAACCCCTCGGCCCGGTACGTTGAGGAGGGCATTGTGACTCAAGGTCGGAGGGGCACTAGGCCCCCTCGGGGTGGCCCTGCCGGGCCAGTCACCCCCTCAGACTTGCCATTGCTGGTGACAGCAGTCAGGTTTCAGGGCACCGGCAATGTAGGAGGGGTGGAACAGGGACCCATCTCGGGGTACATGGGGCAGTATGGATGGAGCCCTCAGGTGAATTTTGCCCACCCAGGGCATTATGGGGCTACCTAGACCACGGTTGGCTGGGGGCAGGTGGCACCGGCCAACCCCACATGGGGCTGGGTCGGGAACCATTTGCCCGTGGCACGGCCAGGACTTCCTGCAACTGCTCAGGCTGTGGCTAGCCAAGGGCGGGCAGCAGGGGTGGCACCCATACTGGGCTGGGCTGGGGAGCCTCTTCCTTCTTTTTTACAGCCCGGAGGGGAACCAACTAACAAGACCCCCCAGGGACAGGACAACAGTGATCTGTGGCAGAGGATGGAGCGGATGGAGAGGACTCTGCAGGCGCTGGTACAACAGTGCACCCAGACGGTGGGAACCCAGCGCGATGCAGCCCCCCTCCACCCGATTCATCTCGCAGGTGAAGTTGGAGCCCACCATGAGGGGTTAGATGNCCCATCGAATTCAGCTGCTTCAAACTGAACCCACCAGACCAGATATTTGCTGTACTCTGTTAGCATGGTTTGTAGAGATGTGCAGAAAGCAGATCATTTAGTTAGTTTTCGTTTTTATTTTCACTTACAAAAAAACCTTCGTTTGCGGGAGGGGGAGTCGTAAAGGATTCTACGGTTTTTATTTCTTTTTTCTTTTTCTTTTATTAAAAATAATTTTTTTAAAATCTGTGCATGTACAAAATGGCTACTGGCACCATTCTGTGCATGCACAGTCCTTTTCCAAAATGGCGCCGGCAGCGCTGGTGCCATTTTGGAAAAGGGTGTGCATGCCCAGAACGGCCCCAGCAGCCGTTCTGCACATGCAGAGTGATTATTTTTTAAATTTTATTTTTGTTATTATTTTTAATAAAATAATAATAAAAAATAATAAATAAAAACCAAACAAATGAAATCAAATGAATGATGTTTTCTTATTCATTCATTTTTGTTACCTTAATTACAAAAACAAATGGGGAACAATTCATTTTCATAATTAATTTAATGATACAAAATTGCACGCCCCTGTCCTCTACTTCAACACCAGTATTCCCCCCCCTCCCCCCCGGTCTTCAGCCCCTTACCTGCCTCACTTCTTGACTTCTTTTTCTTTGGACAGACCTCCCGGCTTTGACTACTCCATTGGCGTTGGACCCAGACTGGCTTATCCCTTGGAATGATGCTTGGTCCCTGGATGTATCTCCTGACTACAGACCCCTGTAGTGACTCCAGATCTGAGCTTGCCTGTTCCTTTGGTATGATGCCTGCCTGCTCCTCAGACTGACTGACCTCCTGGTTGACTCCTGCAATGTTCACAGACCACGGCTTGCACAACTCATGGACCCTGTCCCTGACACTGAAAGGCCTCAGCACTTGGGTCCCAATGTTGCAGGGCTTCACTTGCCTCAGGCTGTCCACACCTTGGCTGACCTAACAGTGACTGCCTATTCAAATATGAAAATAATATCTGTTAAAACTGAACTGCCTATTTGCTCCACCACTAATCCATGGTAAAGATCCATGATGGGACCCTTTCTTTCCTTCCCAAAGCCTGAGCACACCCTCTAAGCTCCCAGCTCTTGTATAGCCTATAGAGCATAGCCTATAGGAGGGAAAAGGTTTGCCACTGCTGTATTAATCTAAGAAAGAAGAAAATAAAATTTATCAATCAAAAATTTACAACAATTTGATGTTGAATTCAATCATATAATCTTTCTCCCTCTCACTTCAGATCATGGGACAACTGCGTTCGTCCCCTCCCCGCCCCCAGGGGTGGGGGATGGGGGCCCTTTGCCGCGCCCGCTTAGAAGGTGGCAGGATGGCTGGGTCCAGAGTTTCCTGCCACGGGAGGCCCAGCTGGGCCCCAAGGCGGGAAGCAAATGGTGCGCGGGTTAGTTGGAGAGTAGCCTGGGTTGCTAGGCGACTCCAGGCTGCGCTCCTGATTGGACAGGAAGGCACGTGGGCCCAGCCCGATGGGCGGGGTCCACGTGCAGATTTACGCAGCCCTAGCCGCATTCCGGGCCAGGAGCTGCAAGGAAACGGCCACGTGGAGAAGCGGCGCTTAAAAAAAAACAACAAAAAAAAGGTATTGGGTGGTTGGAGCGGGGACGCTCCAGCATATAGCTGCCTCCCAAATGGGGAGGAATAAAAGGAGTGCCACTACTGCGGCCAAAAAGCGGTGGCTGCAGGCCACGGAGCCAGACCCCCCCAGGGAAGCGAGGGAAAGTAACCTGGGGCAAGTCCTCCGGAGGGCTCAGCCCCCGGCCCCCCAGTACCCAGGGGCCAGAATAGCCACGGGGGGAACCACCCCTCCCAGACAGGATGGCAACCTGTGAGGCACTGCTTAGGCAGCTCACAGGCGAAGAGGGAGGGCAACCCCCCCAGTTGATCCTTCATCTGGGGGTGGAATCCCAGTAAGAGGGGGACCTGCAACCCCAGCACCCTTTCAAAGAGGGGGGTGCCCTATCAACCCCTCGGCCCGGTACGTTGAGGAGGGCATTGTGACTCAAGGTCGGAGGGGCACTAGGCCCCCTCGGGGTGGCCCTGCCGGGCCAGTCACCCCCTCAGACTTGCCATTGCTGGTGACAGCAGTCAGGTTTCAGGGCACCGGCAATGTAGGAGGGGTGGAACAGGGACCCATCTCGGGGTACATGGGGCAGTATGGATGGAGCCCTCAGGTGAATTTTGCCCACCCAGGGCATTATGGGGCTACCTAGACCACGGTTGGCTGGGGGCAGGTGGCACCGGCCAACCCCACATGGGGCTGGGTCGGGAACCATTTGCCCGTGGCACGGCCAGGACTTCCTGCAACTGCTCAGGCTGTGGCTAGCCAAGGGCGGGCAGCAGGGGTGGCACCCATACTGGGCTGGGCTGGGGAGCCTCTTCCTTCTTTTTTACAGCCCGGAGGGGAACCAACTAACAAGACCCCCCAGGGACAGGACAACAGTGATCTGTGGCAGAGGATGGAGCGGATGGAGAGGACTCTGCAGGCGCTGGTACAACAGTGCACCCAGACGGTGGGAACCCAGCGCGATGCAGCCCCCCTCCACCCGATTCATCTCGCAGGTGAAGTTGGAGCCCACCATGAGGGGTTAGATGGGGGGGGCAAATTTGCACCCTGGGCAGGCCCCTGCAGAGGGCAGTACAGGCACTGGAAATGCCCCAGCGATGGAATACCTAGGTCAGGGAGCAGTTGGGGGGCCAACGCAACTGGTCCGGTGGGGTGGGACCTGTGTGCCCATGGTTTCCCCTCTGCCCCTGTCTCTTGGGACGGGTGGCCCTGGCACTACGGCAGGGTGACTGCCCTCCCCCGTCAATCCGGCAGGTTCCATTTCACTTGCGGGACAGGCCATGCGAGTGTGGACCCCCGCAGCTGCCACAGTCCCGCCGCTACAGGGAGCGCTGGGTTCATCTTCTGCTGTGATGTCCAGGTGTTTTTTCCAGTGGCATGGAGAGAGAGTATTGTTATTCCCATCTTTAAAAAGGGAGATCCTAAGTGCCCAAGGAATTATAGGCCTATTAGCCTCCTAAGCGTCATTGCCAAATTGTATACACGCCTTCTACTTATGAAATTACAAAATTGGCTTGAGGGTGCCAGTATAATCGCGCCCGAACAGGCCAGATTTCAAAAAGGCCAAGCGAGAACAGACCATATTTTCGTTCTCTCAGCCCTTATCTCCAAGTATACTACTGACCGGAGGAAACTTTTTGTCTGCTTCATCGACCTGGAGAAGGCCTTTGACTCAGTTTTCAGGGAAAGGCTATGGCTGAAGTTAAGGGATTTAGGTGTTGATCGCAGATTACTTTATCTGATGATCCTTATCCACTCAGGGAACTCTTTAAGAGTCCGATATAATCCCCAGGGCAAGCTCTCCAGGCCAGTGAAAGTGCAGGTAGGGGTGAGGCAGGGCTGTTTGCTGGCACCGGCACTTTTAAATTTATATATAAACGATGTTGTTCAGGCTCTGTCAGACTGTAATTCCCATGCCCCAAAGATCGGGCCGCACAGAGTCCCCCTTTTGCTCTATGCCGATGACACTGCTTTATTATCTCAGTCACGGATAGGGCTTAAAAGACTCATGCATGCTTTTGGAATATATTGCCAACAAGAACTGGTTAGGATAAATTTTGATAAAACTAAGGTCTTAGTTGTCAGAGCTAATGGGCCTCCGAGAAGGCATCAGTGGGCAATAGGTGGGAACACCATTGAGCAGGTGCGAAGTTATAAATACCTGGGGGTGATTTTCTCGGATCACGTTAGTTGGAAGAACCACTTGGAGGCAGCACTTATTTTGGCAAAGAAGACCTCGTTGGCCATAACCAAGTTCTATTTTAGTCAGGGTGGCAAACTAGTCCTGCCTGCTCTACGTGTGTTCCAAGCTAAAGTCATAAATCAGCTTCTATATGCCTTTCCCATATGGGGGCTGAAGTATGTGACCCAACTGGAAAGTATCCAGAACACTTTTCTTCGGAGTTTTCTGGGTCTCCCCAGGGGAACACCCCAAGTCCTCTTAAGAGTTGAGGCTCGGGTTCGCCCTTTAAGTGCTGTTGCCTGCCAGGCAGTGGTTTATTTTTGGATTAAGGTGATACTCTTCCCCAATTGCAATACTTCCCTTATATCTATGACTACGAGAGCTGGCCTAGGGGAACCATGGGGAAGGGTAGTGGAGAAGGAGATCCTCCGGCTGGGGTTCTCTGCAGAAAGTTTGGGGACAGTGGGGTTATCAGCCGCCAGGAGTTTGGTCAAAAGGAGAATTCTTGACCAAACTCTACAATCGGAATCAGCACTGTTGACACAACAGAAAGTAGCTCCCCAATATGTTGCATTCAATCCAGGGGGCCCTGGAGAATATTATCTTTTTAATTGGTTAGATGCAGGGAAACGCAATGCCTTCTCAAAGCTGAGGATTAACTCATTCCCCTCAGCGTTTGTGGAGGGCCACTATAAGGGGTTACCTAGGAGTCAGAGGGTCTGTCCTCTATGTAAACTGGGTGAGACAGACACGATAGATCATATTTTGTCCCGCTGCCCCCAATTTGCCGGACCCAGGCTCCGGTATTTAGGAGGTTTGGACGATCATGAGATGCAGGAAATGCTTAGTCCAGTGGATTCAGACCTGACTAGGGCAGTCTCTGAGATGGCACAGGCCATTTTGTACATTCGCAGAGCTTTAGCTCGGCAGTCTGGAGCGCTAGGGCCATGACTAAGAAAGTAAGCCGGTCTTGCCTTAAGAAGGGAGTTATGAGATCCTTTATCCCTTTCTATGGGACTTTAGATTATGGGGTCAGAGTGGGTTTAAAGCATAGATGATTTTCTGGGCAACTTAAGTTATACCCCTTAATACTGTCTGCAGATGATGGTTAGAGGTGTTTGATTTTACCCCTTTTGAGGGGGGGGAGCTTTATCTATTCTTCTAATTATCCAATTTAAACCATCAAGTGTTATTGGTTTTACTGGACACTAAGGGGCATTAAGGGCTGGCTGGGAGATCCCTTTGTTTTGGAAGTGTTAGGGCCCTTTATTTTATTTTGTTTAAATTGTTTGTTGTGTATTGGTATTATATGTGTACAGACTACGAGCTGTTATAGCTGGTGGCTGAACAAAAATTATATATCATTTGTTTGTACTCGGTTACCATTTACTTGTATTGTCTATATATTATAATTTAGGCTGTAATATGTATTTTAATTATGCATTTTATTTGGATATTGTAAAAGCCAATGGCTACACAATAAAAACTTTGATTTGATTTGATTTGACTTGCTGTGATGTCACCTGGGCAGTGCCACCCCCATGAGGGAGGGAGTTATTCGGCGGTCTCCGACCCAATTGGGGGCCATTTGCTCCCAGCCACAAAGGAACGAATATGGTGCGGCGAATATGTCGACCTGTTTGCCCTCCTGTTCAGTGACCCTATACTGGATCACGCCGAGCAGGAGGACAAAAAGGAAAAGGAGCGCTTAAGCACCCAAAGGCGGATCGGAACTGGTCAAACTGGACCGCCACCTTTTCCATCTACATGGGAGTGATGACCCAGGCCTACCACACTCGGGCCACAGACCTCCTGAAATATTCTGACATCGTGTGGCGCGCTTATGAAGCGGGGCCAGTGGGTGCATGGCTAAGTTAAGATAAGGCTTTCCGCCACAGGGTGGCATACACCCCGGGCCTCAGGTGGGACCTGCATGCCCACGACCTGTGCTTAATTGTATTTGCGGGGCGGGTAATGTTCCTAGATCAGATAGCGAGCATCTGTTGGCAAAAGGGGGGGGGCTTCTTCCGCAACTGAATCCTTTCGTGACAATAGGAAAAAAGGGGCCCCCTCCCCCACAGGACTGTGTTGGGAATTCGATCGTTCTGGGAGATGCTCCTGGGCATCTTGCAAGTTTCGCCACATCTGCTCCAACTGTTCGGGTTACCATGCAGCCTCCACATGCCTCCGGGGAAAACCCAGTGCCAAAGGGAAATCTTTCCCTGCGGGGCACGGAAGGGGTGGTCCCGGAGGGAGTAGCCCAGCAATGATTGGCAAGAGCCCCAATGCCAGTTAAGGTCGCAGACCTGGCCCGCGCCATCCAAGGGCACCCTGACAGGGAAGAAGTTGAGTATGTGCTAACAGGTTTTTGGGAGGGTTTTAGGATCCCGGCTGCTGAGGTTTACCAACATAGAGTGGCCCCAAACCTGAAGTCTGTCGCAGGGATGGAAGGTGTGGTTCACACAAAGATCTCAAAAGAGAAGGTTGAAGGTAGGGTAGCCAGCCCCTTCCTGGCCCCACCGCTCCCTAACATGATCATATCACCCCTGGGCGTGGTTCCAAAAAAGTCCCTGGGTGAATTTCGTTTAATCCACCATCTGTCATACCCACTGGGTGGCTCAGTCAATGACGCTATCCCCAAGGAGCTCTCCTCAGTGAGGTATGCGTCGTTTGACTCGGCTGTAGCCCTAGTGAGGTCTTCGGGCATGGCGCCATACTCGGGAAGTGCGACATCGAGTTTGCTTTTCGTTTGCTCCCTGTCCACCCTGACAATTTTCCTTTGCTAGGGTTCCACTTTGAAGGGGGGTATTACTATGACAAGGCTATGCCAATGGGGTGCTCGATCTACTGCTCTGCATTTGAGCGGTTCAGCACCCTGGTGGAGTGTATTGTCAAGCAACGGTCTGGGAAGAGGGGAATCACAAAATATCTGGACGATTTCCTATTCATCGGAAGAGGGGAATCACAAAATATCTGGACGATTTCCTATTCATCGGCCAGGCCAATATGGATGAATGGGCAGACTTGATGCAGATTTTCCTA
>QEPC01011349.1:0-15579 GCA_003113815.1 Sphenodon punctatus
TGTTTGGGTGGGGGTGCTGCTCATGCCCATGCCTGACTGCTGGAAGAGCCCCACACACTACAGTACCCTCTCGCTCCGGTCTTCGATGGCTGGGCCTGAGGCTGAGCTGAGCTGGGTTGTGGGCTGCGGCAACGGTGCCTGGCCGCGGGTTGCGGCGACAGTGCCTGACCGCGAAGTGAGGCCCTGTCGTTGCCCGGGCAAGGGGCCCGCCACGCTGCACAGCCAACATGCTGAGAGAGACGAGGCAATGCTTCCTGTAACGGCAGACGGGAGTATGACATAATTCACTCAGCCTTGGTGAGGAGGCAGGGAGCAGAGCTCTGTTGGTCAAGGGCGTCTGCAGGAGCCCAGGAGTGAGAGGCTGGGCCCAGGAAGAGGGGGAAGCAGAAGGCGCTGCTGAGTGTGACACCTGAGGCGAGTTTGTCTGTGCCTGGAAACTGTGCATGCCCATAGGTAACAACTGAAGCCCCGGAGCCTTCAAAAGACAGCTGACGCCTTCTTAGGCATTGGCCATGGCAGCTGGAACTAGTAGCTGTTTCTTTATTACTCTTCCGCCAGAGGTCAAGGGGAAATTTCTTTAGGAGAGTGTAGCTCATGCTAACATTTTTGTGTGCTTGACTGTGTCTTGGAGCAACTATGGGTGAAAAGAGGGGCAGAGAAGAGGATTTTTCTGTTAGCCCCCTTATGTCTCCAATGTCTAAATGCCCCAAAATGGATTCTGTGCTCAAGACTCTATACTCTCCATTACCCTTGTCAAATAAATTCCAGTGCTTGCAGCACTTAGAGGATCTTGAGGCCCTTACCAAGGTGACTAGTGAACTGCCCGCCTCTGGGGGTTGCTTGGGGCAGGTGAAGGTGAATCTCTGGATCTAACCCAGGCCCTCTCAGTGGGAGATACTCTGAAGATGCAATGTCATCTTATTAGCAAAACGCTAAAGCTGCTATTTGCAAATATGGTCGATGTCAATAATTCATTGCTCTGGGTTAGAGAACAACTCATGGAAGTCCTGTTAAAATTGGACACTTTGCAGCCTACATTGGTTTCCAAACAGATCTCCTTGGAACCTGAGGGTGATTCTAAATCACCTGAGATAGTAATTGGGAGGCAAAGAACGGCTCTGCTAGCTGCAAGTCGAAGCCATACCGGCATGGCAGGGCAGCAGAAATTTCCCCAAAATGCTATGTGGATTAAAGCTCGTCCCTTTCCTGATAGGGTTATTCCAAATTGGGACTCTGTTAATAATACGATTGGAAATCTTTCTATTCTGCTGCACACTAAGGTTGATTCTGAGGAGGTGAGGGGTATAACCCGATTAAGGGATACTGGTAGTTTTAAATGTCATAGGCTGTTATTTAGATCGCCTTTGCTTCCAACTAAAATGTTCGAGGCAAGGAAAAGCCTTCTTACTAAAGGCATCTCCATAGATAGAGCTTTTGCTAAAGAAGGATATTTTGGTTCAGTAGGTGACCAGGCTCCGCTTATCCAGCTATCCTCACCAAATAGGGTGAAGCTGGGTACACGACGTGTGGGGTCTCTTTTATTGGCTCGGAAGGAACCAGGCCTTGGTGTAGATTTCTTAGTAGACACTGTTAATATGGATTCACTGGAAGCTTCCTCTTCCCCTAGCCTCATTCAGCAGCAGGAGGTTATTCCCCTGAGGGAAGAGAGGTCAGGAGAAGGATCCTCAATGCCCAGGGTTGAGGCAATACAGACAGGGCTTTTAATACAGTCACAGCAAGAGGAGAATTGTATTAAGGAGACTGTGGCTGAGCAGGTAGGGCAAATAGGAGTGGTGAGGGTAATTAATGAATGTTTGTGTTCCAATCTTGATGAGGGGAGTGAGGCACTGCTTTCAGAAATGGTTAGTAAGCTCCCAGTAATCGATCAGGATATATTATTCTAGAAACTGGATAGGATTAAAGGTGCTATACAACCAGTGACTATTGTCTATCCTGACAGGAGTATTGGGGGGGGGGGGGATGCTATTAGCCTATTCACAATGTGGAGGCATTTACTGCCGCCCATTTCATGAGTCAAGCGGAATGTGGATTCCCATCGGTTGTTTTAGAGTTAGCCCCAAAGGAGAATGTTAATTTAATTCAGGCTCTCTCTCCCAGGCAGTCTCGACAACCAGATAAGGGAGTGATAATAGGGGAACACATAGTTGAGAATGAGGGTAGTGATCAGCAGCATACTAAGGAAGGGACCCTTACTCCGGTTAATCCAGCGCCCTACAGCGGCACGTCCATTGGGGGCAGTAAGGACTATCTGGCGCAAAAATGACATCTGTCCCAGGATGTAAATAAAGATGAGTTCAGACTAGAGAGGATACATGGGCAGGAGGACCTGTTAAGGGTAGCTTCAAAGAAAGTAGGGCATTCTTTTATTCAGATAGCCTCCTGGAATGTATCTGGTATCAAATCTAAATTAAAGGACAAAGACTGGGGTGAATTTTTGGCAGCATATGATATAATATGCCTTCAGGAGACATGGGTAAACTCAGAGGAGCTAATCCAATTACCACCCTTTCAACTTACCCTACATGGGGGCCAGAAGGTGAAAGCAAAAGGTCGAATTTCAGGGGGGTTGGCGATAGGCCTACCATTGGTGAGGGCAGATTGCTTTACCCCCCACCCCCCGTCCTCGTCTAGACCCGAGCTACAGATGGGGCTGTTAAGACTGGGTGAGGGTTCAAATGACCAGATTCTGCTATGTAATATTTATATTCCGCCCCCTTCATAACCTTATCATAGGGCTGATGTTTGGTCATTTTTGGAGGATGAAATTTCAATTAAGGTGGATTCCTTTCCCCAGGCAATTCTCCCATTGGCAGGGGATTTTAATGTCCATATTAGTTCTGAAACATATGGTGTGACCCAGGAGTTTGGGTCAAGAGTAACTTATCCAGAATCTTGTCTACAGGACTTTATGTCCAAGTTCCAGTTAGTATTATTAAATGAAGATCCCTCTCAAGATCCCTCCAAAGGATTTACCTTTGTGGGCCCGCAAGGGAATAGTAAAGGCTTTAGGGATCGTTTTGGAAATGTTGACCATAAGACCAGAAAGTGACCACATTTTGGAGATGTTTTCTCAAATGTTGAGACATTTGCCTGGAAGGAATCAGGTGGATATCTCTTGAAACCAAAATCCCTGTTCTTTGTGGAGTGGGCAAATGAAATAAATGAGGCTTCTCTATCATGTAAGGTGGAGGCATTGATAGTGTTGATTTCTTCTGCACACAACATATTTGCTATCATCCCTTTTTCCAGTATTCAAATGTCCAATTTATTTATTAGCCACTGGCTGTCGCCCTGGCCAAAAATTAAAAAATAAGCAAAATATTCATAAAATACAAAACACAACAAACCATATGTTAAAATGCAGTAGATCAATACAATGTCCATGATAAACCCAACCTCTAGAGTAAGCAACAACGTTAAAAAACATAGGAGCAGGTCAACCAAGACAGTTTAAGAACTACATACAGGCCCCGAGTTGAAAAGGAGAGCACAGACAGCACTTATAATAGCCACACTCAATACCTCCCATCATAAATCACTCTGTACGGAGCTGATGATGTCATCACTGGCTCCATCAGAAAACACATCTTACTCTTGACAGAACCTATGCCGACAACACTTGGCTCCTGAAGAAAAACACCTTGCTCTTCTCAGAGTTTATGACAGTAGTACTTGACTGCTGAAGAAGATGCTTTACTCTTTTGGAGCTTGCATCGACCTTTTTCCAGTATGAGCATACTAATGAATGACAGCTTCATTCCTCACTGCCACATCTCATCCATTATTTTGGGCTAAAAACTAACAGGGAATAAACTGTTTATTTTGAGAGCAGATTCAGGAAATTCTGACATTGAACCCAGTATCCATTCCTATGGCCAGGAGCACAGAGTAAAAACAATTGTGACACCAGCCAGCTGCTGCCTGACCCTTCCCAGGCCAGGCACTGTTCGGCCCAGCTCAGGGTGTACGACAAATGTGCAACCCACCAGCCCACTGGTCACACAGCTCGGGGGCAGGGAGAATGGAGAGTGTGTGACTGGCCTTCCAGCCCCAGTCCTGTGCTGCCCCCTGCCCCCCGCCATGACAGGCAGCCATGGTGACCAATGACAGCCAACAATGGCTGCCTATCATGGTGGACCAAGGACGGGCTGGCAGACAAGCCTGGAAAGAAACATGCAGCCCCGCTGTGGCCTGCTTTGGTCCAATCAGGTGGAGGCTAGCCTGGGCTGTGATCCCGGAAATCTCCAGGATCACAACCCGGGTTAACCTCCAAAATGATCTGGAGAAATCCAGGGCAAACATCTGGTGGGCTCCCAACAAACAGAGGGTGCTTGCGGTTGAGGTGGCTTGCAGCCCAAAGTGTAAAAATGCAGGCCACAGCAGGTCACCGTCTCCTCTGTTTTTACCTATTGTATCCAAAAGTATGAGTCCTTCATCTCTGTTGCTGCAGGACATGGCCTTCCACTCATTGTTAACAGAGGAAGTACAAAAGGTTAGAACAGGACAAGATAGCCTCTTACTAGAGCTAGAAGATGAATGGAGGGTCTAGAAATGGAGAATGGAAAATCCTACTACAGCAGAGAGAAAGAAGAGTAAAATGGAACCAAGTTTATTTAGCTTCATCTAGCTGAACCCTCTGGATAATAATGCCAGTGCTGAATCAAATTGGCTGTTCCTGAATTGATGGGAATTTTTGTCTTTTCTGGAAGCTTGCCAAACTTTTGCATGGATTTTTGTGTTTAGGACAAATTTTGCCTATTCATGGCTTTCAATATTTCTGACAGCAAATTTTCAGCACTTTTGTCACTTCTGGCTTCATCAAATTACCACAAAAAAGAGGGGGAAATAGAGAAAGAAATCCAAAATTGGGAGGGGGGGCGGAATATGAAGTAAAATAAAAAACATAATAGTTCTTTTTTTAAAAAGAGAGAAAGGGAGGGAAAAAGAAAAGAAAAGAAGGGACATTTCTAGAAGTACCAAAGGTGCCAAGAGATGTTCCCAAGTGTGAACCTAAAAGAATCACCGCAAATTTTCTGTGTTATCAGGAAAGTGGTGAATTGGCCATTTCTCCGCCCCCGCCCCCGAAAATGGTGTTTGTTGCGATAAACTGTTTCAACTCTAGGTGATGCAAAACCTTGGAGCAATACATTCGAAATCTGTTGTAGGGGGGTTACATATTTACACAGAGCAGCCTCCATGAAAGTGGAGGAAAGAACATAAGCTGGCAGCAGGAAAATCTTCAGGGATTTTCATTCTCAGAGTGAATAAAGTATCTTTTTATCCATTATCACTCTGAGTGCGTTCCACTGTATTTCCCAAAAACTATACTGAGCAGCACTCCACTGCCATTCATAGAAAGACTGTTTTCTAGGGTGTTACTTCAGGGAATGGCAATAATAATAATAATAATAATAATAAATATGCCAACACCCACTGTGGGTGTTATCAGTGTCAACAGTGTATAGCAAAATATTTGCACTTCCCCCCACTGGCCTCTGAACAGAGCTTCCAAAGCCTTTTGAAGGGTTTCAGTTCACCTCTACCAAAAGTGTTGTTAAATGATAGGTAAGGCTCTTATTATTAAGCACCAAAAGGTCAAGTCCTGGGTAGAGAAACCTACATCTTTTTCTGCCAAACCTCCTGCTAAGTGTCTGAGGCAGCTACTTGGACAAAGTCTTAAAGCCAGATTCTATCTCATTTACAAATCTTACCTTTCATGGAAACAGTAGATTTTCTTATCCATCACTGACTCTCCTATGATCTTATTTCCATTCCTGTGAGAGAAACAGAGGGCACTCACAGGGAGAGAAACTACTAACCACAAATTTCTTCAACAATATTTTCACTTCACATATTTAAACTTTTTTTGGTGAAACAAAACAGGTCTCAGACTCTTAATGACTTTCAAAATATGGATCCTCACACCCTTTCCATAGCAAACTCTGCAGATTCTCATGCTGATTAAAGCAAAAACAAAACCACTGGAAATGATGAACTAGTTCCTTCCATTTTAAATGGATTTTCTAACATTGTTTTCCTTGAAATTTGACAGTGTTTTTACACTGTTCTGCCCACAGCAAATATTAAGTAGCAATTTTCCATCTGGATCGGGTGACATGTCATCCACATGGTGCTAGTGTTTATTCCAAAGCTGTCTTTAAACATCTGTCGTGCTAAGCATTAAAAATATCCCTATCATTCAAATCAGAAATTGCTTTCTGATATTTCTGTACAGTAAAGGAATTACATTCAGGTTAGTGATGAGAGACCTATCCCTTATTATTTTGGTAGAAGTTGTGACATGGATCTAGAATGGGGAATCTTTAATTGACAGGATAAAAAGCTTAAAAGCTAATCCTTTATTGCTGCATGGATTTACAAATACACACAGAGTAGCCACTTTTGGATAATGTGTTTATTTCTAGGTCATTCATTTTGCCTATATAGACAGGGAGACGTGATTTGAGCACTAGCTTATTTTCTCAGAATTGAGGATTCACTGTTGGGCACTATGCCATGGAAGCATGGCATGGGCCGAAAAAGCTGAGCCAGGTAAGGATTCTCTTGGAATGAGTGCTGGCTAATGCTGCTTCTCTCTTCAAACAAACCAAAGGATAAGTTTGTTTGTTTATTTATTTGTTTGTTTGTTTGTTTTACAATTTTATACCCTGCCCCTTCTGCAAAGCAGTTCGGGGCAGCTTACACTTTAAAGCAAAAATATAAAACATATAAAATACCAATATAAAACCACATTTAGGGTGAAGCCATAAAAATATAAACATAAAACAAAAACCCACCCACCCTAGCCCTCAACCCCTCCTCATCCCATCCCTCCCTCTCTCATCCATCCCCTCCACCAAATGCCTGGGGGAACAGCCAGGCAGGTTTTACAAGCCCGGCAAAAAGTCAGCAGGTCCAGAACCAGGTGAGTCTCCTCCAGGAGGGAGTTCCACAGCCAAGGTGCAGCCACCGAGGATGCCCTCTCCATAGTGGCCCCCCGGTTTACTCGGGGGACCTCCAAGAAGGTGCCCCCAGCAGACTGCAAGGGCTGATCGAGGACCCGGGGAGTGAGGTAGTCCTGCAGATAGGTCAGGCCGAGGCTGTGTAGGGCTTTAAAGGTGAGAACCAACACCTTGAATTAGGCCTGGAAGAAAATAGTTAGCCAGTGCAGAGAATGGAACACTGATGTAATGTGCTCCTGGCGACCCGACCGCATAAGGAGCCAGTCCACCACATTCTGCATCAGCTGCAACCTCCGGATCATCACCAGGGGTAGCCCCACATAGAGTTCATTGCAGTAGTCCAATTTCAAGGTAACAAAAGCATGAATGATGGTGGACAAGTCGGAGTCCGAGACATAAGGCTGAAGCCACCAAACCAGATGTAACTGGAGGGTGGGGTGAGGGGTTTTATCTCCCCCACCTAACTTATAACTTTTATTTATATATTGCTAGCCCTGTTTTAAATATTTTAAATATTTTTTGTACTGAGTGTTTTAAATTGTTTTTATTGTATTTTATTGTTGTAAGCCACCCTGGGCTGCATGGCAGGAGGGGCGGGATATAAATCTATTAAATAAATAAATAAATAAATAAAAATAAATAAATAAACTGTTTGAAAGCCCCTTTTGCCACCATCTCCACCTGGATATCCAAACAGAGCTGGAAATCCAAGAGCACCCCTAGACTCTGCACCTGGGAGACCAGTGGGGGACAAACCCCATCAACATTACCTCCGTCTTGTCAGGATTCAGCTTCAGTCGGCTCTGCCTCATCCAGTTCCCCATAGCCATCAAACATTGGGAAAGCACAGAGACTGCTGGGCCTGGATCCAATGAAAATGAGAGGTACAGCTGAGTGTCATAAGCATATTGATGACAACTCACTCCGAACTGCCTCACGACCTCTCCTTGCTTATGTTGGTTATCAGACTGAGGTTGAAGCTGAACCAGTTTGAAGTACAGATGAGGTGTGCAGGCTCTTAACATACAGGAGATGATGAGAGAATGAGTGGAAGTTTGTCCTAGGAAAGGTGGGGAAATCATTTTTTTCTATTCAGAAGTGAGGGATGTAAGAAACAAGAAAAGAATCCTGTGGGGAATTCTCTGTAACTCAGTCCCCATTAGGTAATATCAGGTGACTTTCTAAAAGAGATGTAGTTTAACACACACACAAAAATTGGTCTTAATGCAGGAATTAACTTCTAGGTGTTATAAAAGAAGTCAGACCAGAAGTGCACACGAGACACTTACTGCATCTTGGGCAGTAGGGATGTGTGAACGCGGTTCGGAAATTCGGAGTTCAGCCCGAACTCGGCCTGTTCGGATGACCGAACCGAACTTCCAAACCGAACGCTTGAACTTCAGAACAGTTCAGAAAAGTTCAGATGAATTCAGATGAGTTTGGGGGTGGGAAAAACGTGACTTTGGGTGGGAAAAACGTGACTGGAAGGGCGATGCAGCTGCGGAGCAGACTTCCTGGCACCAGGGGTGGACACCAGGGGTGGACACCAGGGGTGGTTTCAGGACCAAAAATACCGATACCAAAAAAATTTCGGTTACAGTTTCGGTATTGATAGCGCTATTTTCGGATGTTCAGCTGAGTTTGGCCAAACCAAACTCCACCGAACCGAACAGCTGAACACGAACTTGGGTTTCAAACCGAACGTCCAATCGTCCGAACAACGTTCTGTTCGCCCATCCCTATTGGGCAGTCTTACCCCACTGTGGGCAGCCTTATCACATGATGCAGTGCATTGTGTCACCATCATCCGCCAGATGTTCCCACCACTGTGGGCAGAGCGAGCAGCCGGGTACTACCTGTAGCATCCTCGGAAAAAGGCCAAGGATACCCAAAGCAGGGTAAGGTTGTCCAAGGAGTGGCAGCTCATCTGCCCCATTGCTGTCTGCCCCACCATTCTGCAAGGTCCACTTCGGGACTTTGACATCTTCTAGCTCCAGTCCTGCGCAACCACCTCACGGCTGGTGGTTGGGCCAGGGAAGGAATGGGGTCAGGGATGGGTGCCTACTTGTGTGGTTACTGGTTGGGGCCTCAAGAGGTCTAACAGCAGTCCACTCACCTGGCTTCCCTGAGGGGGGGGGAACCATCTGCCCCACAGTGGGGCACTGAATGTGCTTGCCTGCCACAGGGCTGCATGGGGATTGGGCCATCCCCAGCTCATGTGGCTGCACCCCAGATGCTCCCAATGACTCATTCTGACCTTAAATTCTATGAACATATGGATTCACGAGAGGGAGTTGTGTGTCCTGTTGGGTTCAAAAAATTAGGGGAAGGAAACAACATATTTGCATATGGCTATGCTATTGCTCAGACACCTGCATTCACTGAATTTTCTCCATTGGCAGCAATGAGAAAAATACAATGAACATGGGTCCATGTAATGCTAAAGGCAAATATTGTATGGCATATGGTTGCTGCATTGAACCCAAGTATGAGAGACAAAAAAGACAATAGTCATGATGATATCTTTTACTGGACCAACTTCTGTTGATGTGTGGGTTCAAGTTTTTTTCTGCCTGAAGAAGAGCTCTGTGGAGCTTGACAATTCGAACATAGCCGCAGAAGGTGGTCCAATAAAGATATTAACTTACTACTACTACTACTACTGCTACTACTATTTACATTTCTATCACGCTACTAGTCATACACAGCGCTGTACAGATGCACATAACATAAAGACAGTCCCCGCTTCATGGATGTTACAATCTATTCAAGACACAAAGACATAAACAACTACAAATCAGAGTCTTCCTATGAATAATGGACTACAGGATGCAGGTATTCCATACGTTTATTTATTTCAGTTAACATGATTTAAATCAACAAGGCTATGATATGGATAGGACCCGAGTTCATGATTTAAAAACAATCTCAAAGAAGTGGGCCTTTAGAGGGGACTTGAATATGGAGAAGGAGGTGGCCTGATGCACCACCTCAGGAAGTTTGTTCCAAGCATACAGTGCAGCAAGGTGATAAGAGTGGAGTTGGGAGTTGATGACAGAGGAGAAGGGCAGAGAAAAGAGCAAATTGCCTGATGAATGGAGGTCACAAATAGGGATGTAGGGGGAAATGAGAGAAGAGAAGTACTGAGGAGCAGCAGAGTGAAGACACTTGTAGAGGTGAGCAGAAGCTTGAACTGTATGCAAAAGTATTTTATGATAGGGGAGCCAGTATAGCCAGTATAGTGACTTGAGGAGAGGGGTTACATGATCAAGGAAGGCGAGTCTCACAGCTGAAGTTTGAACAATCTGTAGTGGAGATAAGTGACTCAGTGGGTGATCTGTGAGAAGCAGGTTGCAGTAGTCTAAGCGGTAGGGATGGGACATCAGGCAAAAAACCGGCTACCGGTTTTACCGGTTACTGGTTTGCAAAAAAACGGTTTATCGGATTAAAACCGGTTTACCAGTGCTGGATATATTGATTTCATTGGGGAACTGTCAGTGTCCCCATTGAAATCAATGGGGGGGGAAACAATCCCTTCCCCTCCCAGGCTGCACGGGTGGAAGAGGGGACACCCCCCACCCACCCTGCCCAGCCTGGATTTTTTTTTTAAACAAATTTCCCCGAAGTCCCTGGCTCTGGGCCGCCGCCGGCGACCCACAGCTCGCACCAGCAGGTAGGTACTAGGGTGATCCCTGGGGGTGGGGGTGGTTTAACACACACCCCACCCCAGGGTTCACCCTACCCCCCACCCAAGGATCACCTACCTTTGGCGCTCCAGGCGGTGGGCGGCTTCAGCGCTGGCTGTGGCTGCCGGCTTCAACGCTTACTAGGCCTTCCGGGGAAACCCGGAAGTTCCCAGGAAGACCTAGTAAGCGCTGAAGCCGGCAGCCACAGCCAGCGCTGAAGCTGCCCGGAGCGCCGTGTTGCCGCCACCGCCGCCTGGAGCGCCAAAGGTAGGCAATCCTTGGGTGGGGGGGTAGGGTGATCCCTGGGGTGGGATGTGTGTTAAACCACCCCCCACCCCAGGGATCACCCTAGTACCTATCTGCTGGTGCGGGCTCCGGGTCACTGGCGGTGGCCAGGGACTTCAGGGGAATTTTTTTTAAAAAAAATCCAGGCTGGGCAGGGTGGGTGGGGGCTGTCCCCTCTTCCACCCACGCAGCCTGGACGGGGGAGGGAAAAGTGGTTGGTTTTTTGGTTTTTATTTTTACATTGCGGCCATTCATTTCAGTGGCCGCAATGTAAAACAATCTGGCACGAGGAACCGGTTCCAGTACCCCCAATATCCGGATTAATACAATACTTCTGGTACAGCAAAATACCGGCAGTATCAGATACTGGATAATCCGAACTTCTCACCCCTACTAAGCGGGATGTGTTGAGAGAATGGATTAGGGTTTTAATAATGTGTTCAAATGGGAAGGGACAGATTTTGGTGATATAGAGAAAGAAACAACAAATTTTGGCAGTGTTTTGGATAAGAGTAGGAAGGAGAGAGAGAGGAGTCAAAGATGACCCCAAGGTTGTGGGCTGAGGGGACTGAAGGAATACAGGGTTCTCTACAGATGGAGAGAGGGGAGAAGTGGGTTTAAGAGTAAAGATAAGAACTTCTCTCTTATCCATGTTAAGTTTAAGGTGGCGGTGAGACATCCAGGCAGTGATATCAGACTGAGATTTGGATTGGATTCTGGGTGAGAGTTCTGGTGCAGAGAGGTAGATCTGAGAATGATCCGCATAAAGATGGTACGGAAAACTATGGGAGGAGATTAGAGTACCAAGGGAATGAGTGTAGCGAGAGAAGAGAAGAGGGCCCAGGACTGAGCCCTGGGACACACCAACTGAAAGTGGGATATTAGTAGAGGATTAACCAATTGTTTCCATCTCATACATGGAAGTAACATGGTAACCACATTCTATATAATAGACAGAAATGATGAATACTGTATAAAAAAGAGTTATCTCAATAATTTTGTCTCTTACTTCTCTAAAGGCAAATGCTGGAGAAAAAGTTTCAAGAGTAGTGCTGAAATGAATATGACATTTTGCACTTGTGAAAATAATTTGCATATTCTTTTCCATGAACAGATATTCAAAATCAAATATTAAAACATCAAATTGCTTCGATATTTAAGTCACCTTGCTATTTTAGTATTTTGTGTCCAGTATTTCAGTCATCTGATCTCAGCATTTTGGTAGTTCAGAAGTAGTTCAACTTTGGTGGTATTAACTGGTGAGGGGGAATGGGGATGTGATTGCTGCATTTGGATAAATCACATACAAAAATTCAAAAACCTGTCACCAAAGTGAAAAAAGTACTGAATCCCAAAAGACTGAAGTGGCCAAAACACCAAAGAGACTCAAATACCAAACACAAAAATATCAAAATGAAGATTAGAACAGCAGCAAATATGGTCATGGAACCAAATACTGCTTCATATATGCTTCGCTAAAATGGATTCAAAGACGCGGCAGGCAACCCATCTCCTCATGGTGATGGGTCGCCATGAATACATTATACCAGTGGTCCATTCTTTACGCTGGCTGCCTATAGTCTTCTGGGCCCAATTCAAGGTGTTGAATTGGGCCCTATACAGCCTAGGCCCCACTTATCTGTGGGACTGCCTCACTCCCTGTGCTCTGGATTGAACCCTGCGATCAACCAGGAGCACTCCTCTTGAAGCCCCCCTGGTATCTTGGGGGCGGGGGAGGCGACTATGGAGAGGGCATTTTCAGTGGCTGTTTTGAGGCTGTCAAACTCATTTCCAACAGAGGCCTGTTTGGCCCCGGACCGCTCCTCTTTTCAATGACAATGTAAGACCTGGCTGTTCCACCAGGCTTTTGGTGAGGGAGATGGGGGAGCGGGGGGGTTGAAGGTTAGTGGCGGAGGTGGTGTTTTTTTTGTATTTTTGGTACTCCACTCTGTGGATTTTTTGTTAGTATTTTATGATAGATTTAGATTATTTTTATTATATTTATATTTATATTGTTGTATTTTTAATATATTTTAAAACTGTGTATTGTTAGCCACCCTCAGCTGCTTTTAGCAGGAGGGTGTAAGGTTAAAGTCTGTAAATAAATAAAGAAAATATACAATTTTTTCCTTTGCTTCAGGTACTCGTTTTAGTTCTATTAATGAGCCAGTTTGAATAAACTCCTCTCTTTCTTTTGTATGCTGTATCATCACAGAGCCAAGGTGCAGAAAATACAGCTAGTGCCAGAAAATGCTTACCCAAAGCAGTGTGGTTCAATTGATAGATCACCCAGGCTCCAATCCAATGTCCTGCACACACAGGCCAAAACTAGACACTTGCACGTATGCACATGCTGGCAGTGATCCCATGCCCTGCAAATCGTGTGTGCATGGTTTCCTCAGGGCACAATGTGCCCTCAATGCAGATCTGCGTGGTTTGCATGTGGCTGCGCCTGCACATGATCCGCGGGCATGGGATTGAGTCCACCGTGTGTGAGCGCATGTGTGTGTGTGTGTGTGTGTGTGTGCAGGGTGCCACCAACAAAGTCCTCTGTCTCCCCACTGCCTTCCAGGAGAGGGAGAGGGAGAGGCAGGTCTGCAGTGGCTGCTGTGGGGGGCAGCATGTCCAGAATGAGGAGTTTGCTGAGGGCATCCTGCGTGCGCACTCTGTGTGCAAACGTGTAATTGTAGCTTTGATCTGCACGCATATAAGGACCTTGATTCAGGGCACAAGCTGGGTATTTGAAGACCTGGGAGCTATTTCTGGGATCTGAGGAACTCTCATTGTTTAGTGCCTAGCCCCCAGTTTCAACTGGAACTTCTAGACATTACTGAGACCCTTTTTACACGGACGGGGGTGGGTGTTTAGGTGTTTTGACACAGTGTGAGTGTGTCCCTTTACACGGACACAGGCCCTTTTCACGCAGACATTCGTAACACTGATAAAATGGGTGTTACATTTTATTATACATGTTACAGGGCACCCACAGGGCAACACTGCAGCCCTGCAACATGAGCCCTTTTTACACGTGATGCCTCCTCCAAGTTTCGCTGGGTGGACGTGGGTGGAGGTGTCTGTGTGAACACCGCAGGCGGTAGGTTTAGGTGCATGCATCCTCCCGCGCAACACCAATCGCCACCCACCACCCACCCAGGGAGCAACCGTTTGGGATGTCCTTAGGGGTGTCCTTAGTGGGTGTACAATCAGTACAGTTGGCTTCCACACCCCTTCTCTGTTATACTAATATTGGGAGAGTATCAATTCAAAGATAGGTAGAGAGAGAACTTGGCCAAAGCATCTTCAACTGATAAATCAGTAAGAGACCATTGTTAGTAGCGGTAGGTGAGAGCAAGTCATACAACACTCTACTTACTGTAGATTTAGAATGGTGCTGAGTTGAAAATTGCTGAGCTGAAGTCAGTTCCTTGACACCTTCTGTGCTTTGCAAAGCAGATCCTGGCCACAGAATGTGCCAGGGCTTTTAGAGGAAACTATTATCAGTGCATTCCATTCATGAAAGAAAATTAGAAAAAAGGAGGCACTCAGGCTAAGTATCTAATGTTCTTGAGTACACTATGAGTGGAAATGAGAGCTGTACTGTGGTCGTAACTCTCTTGAAGTCAATGCGGAGGAGCAGACGACAGGAAATTACTGGAGGCAGAAGAGTGCCAGTGATGTTCATTTCAAACAGGAATTAAGCTGCTGTTGTCATTCAAATGTATGACTTTCATTAGGCAGGCTGCAAAAGTGGACAGATAAGAGAACTCAAAGGTATATAACAGTTTAACCTTAGATCAGCAGTAAATTTTCCTGTTTTCCCTAATAATGGGAAACAGGCTCTAGAACTATAAAGTGGAGCAGTGTTAGTTAGGATGGAAAAATATCTCTTGGAGGGGGTATGTTGATTTTTGAAAATGCAAAGGAGTAACTGAGATCACAAGAACAGTACTGTACAGTTCTGATTAAGCTGTAGACCAGAGATTCTCAAATTGGAAATTCTCAAATTCTCAAATTTGGAAACCCAATGAGGACATGCTATGTGTGAATAAGGTCCGGAACCCATTTGAAAATAGTATACTTTGCATGTCTGTATTATTGTCTGGGGTCGTGGAATTGTATTGTAATATCACAATGGGGTCAAAGAGACAAATTTTGGAATACCACTGCTTAGTAGGACTAGAGTATGCTTGATTTCAGACACTTCATGGAAAGCATTTCTGAGTAATCATACCTGGAAAGCCACCAAGAGTCACAGGGTGATTTCAGACGTTACGGGCGGGCGGTTCACCACAGTGAACCCCCAGGGGGGGTGAACAGCACAACCATGCCCAGGGGTGGAAAAACGACCCGAACAGACGTGACGGTACCTGGACCACGGCCGGGAACCGGGCCGAACCATCACGGACCGGGGCAGCACAACAGATGTGCAGCCGAACCCCCGCCGTGGTCAAAACTCCCAGAAGGCACCGGGCAGGGGCGGGACACAGACATGGCCACCTGAGGGCAAACGAAGCCAAAAGGCACACAAGGGAACGCCCACACAAGGGAAACGGGAAGGGAGGGGGGAAGAGGGAGAACAGGCTGACAGGCGCCACACACAGCACACGCACACACACACACACACA
>QEPC01011349.1:15679-29223 GCA_003113815.1 Sphenodon punctatus
TCAAGATGGCTCTGGGAGAGAACTCTCTCAAGGTGACTTACTGGCCTCTTTAAGTAGTCTTCCTCCTTCTTTGTCTCTGTTCCCGCCTTTGGGGAGACCTGAAATGTGACACGTAGGCAACCCAGGCAAACATAAAGTTCCATCTACATCTCCACAGGGTTCCATCTGGCAAGTGTTCCCAAATACACATTTTTGGTATCTCTTTGCATTTCCTGTAGCTTGGTGACATGTCACAGCCCTAATTTGAGTTTTACAGTTCTCGATTTTAACATTACATACATGTGGAACCTTTTGCATTACATATTTACCAGACTTGTAGTCTACATGTAGTCCCGTGTTACACGTGTGTGACCCTATGTTTCTCCGTGACACGCCCCATCTCAAAAAAGATATAGCTGAACTAGAAAAGGTACAGAGAAGGGCAATGAGAATGATAAAGGGTATGGAATGGCTTCCGTACAAAGAGAGGCTTGACAAGCTGGGTCTCTTCAGCTTAGAGAAGAGAAAACTGAGAGGGGACATGATAGAGGTTTATAAAATCTTAAGTGGTGCGGAATGAGTAGATAGGGAACGGTTATTTACCCTCTCAAATAATACTAGAACTAAGGGTCATTCCATGAAACTAGCTGCTGGCAGATTTAAAACAAATAAAAGGAAGTACTTTTTCATTCAACACATAATTAACTTTTGGAATTTGTTGCCAGATGATGTTGCCAGTAGTATAGCTGGGTTTTAAAAAGGACTGGATATGTTCTTGGAGAGTAGGTCAGTTATTGGCTATTAACCAAGTAGCTTACGGGATGAACTTCTTACTGTCGGGAGCTGGGAGTGAACAACGGGGAATGGATTGCCCACTGTGGCTGTTGGTTCTTCTCCAATGCAATCAATATTGGCCACTGTCAGAGGACAAGATGCTGGGCTTGGTGGACCATTGGTCTGACTCAGTAGGACACTTCTTATGTCATGTTCTTATTTCAGCCCTACTGTAAATCTACAGATGCTTTGGCAAAAGTGGGACCCTATTAATGCCAGGAATGGAATCAACCCAGCACCCACTCCTGGAATAAGCAACATTTTTCATTACAACACCAGCAAAGGTGTCAATCTGTGCAATGCTCATTGCAGAAGTGGGCACTGTTAGTTTCAATCTCTTCTAGGTATAGATTGTCTCTGTGTAGCACCTAGTATACTACAATCATTGTAGATGGGCATGAGGAAGCACTGAAATGCTAGTAAATACATAATCAATGTCACCAATGGCTATAAATTGTGTTAATATTGTTTTCAAAAGCACACAGTCTTTGAAGTAAGTCATAAATGTTCATTTCCTTTTCTAAAGACTGGGTCATGGGTGGTGTTGGCAGTATCAGGACAATCAGAGAAACCAAACAACAAACCAGGATGGAGAATCAGGAAGCAGTGTCAAGATCCAGGTCAATAGGTCAAAGGCAAAGGTTGTGTTAAACCAGGAGAACAAAGTGGAAAGGGGATGTGAGAGGCAGCATCAAGGATTGGGTCAGAGGATTAGAAGCCAAGAATCCAGCCAGAGTAAGTGAATGAACCACAAGAGCAAGGCAAGAGGTCATATGTCGGGATGCAGTGTGAAGATTGAAATTTGGGAGTCTGGGAGATAAGTCTATAGGGGGTGGTCAGTCAGGCCCTAGGAGAGGACTTGGCATGGCAAGCAGAAGTATCAGGCAAACGGTCATGCCCAGCTGGCAGGACATGATTCAAGGTCAGTAGAACAGGACAAAGTTGGGACAAGGACTTGGACAAGATCTATATCGAAGACAGGGTGCAGGGAGGGAGGATAAGGCGGGCACTGGAACAATGGGGCAGGTATAGATATGGGAGCAAGTTAAAGAACATAGCAAGCACAATAGTCAGCAAGGAGCTAATGGGTCACACGTACAAGGGTCACAGAGAAGATCTGTAAGTAAAACAGCATAATTCAGCTAATCCCAGCAGGGGTCATGCCTAACCAATCAGGGACTGGATGGTCAAGCTGGTATCTGACATAGGGAATTTAAAATTTTCTGACCACAGCTATTAATTGTCCTCAGATGGCTTACTGAGCAAGGCCACTACCTCAGAAAGAACAGACCCAGTTTCAAGCCCCTTTATTTTATTTACATTTCTACCCCACCCTTCTCTGAAGACTCAGGGCAGCTTACAATATCAGAAATACAAAATACAATAAAATACAATTAAGATCACTTAGAGCTCCAACATCATCCCAAACATCCATCCACCCCACCTTCTTTCCCCAACCGTCACCCATCAATCCTCCTCCTCAAACCCCTCCACCCAATCCAACCCTCCCATCGGTGGGAGGTTACATGGACATTTACGCCTACTATGGGTGCCCACCTTCTCCAGTCAATGCAGGAGAAAAATATTGAGGGGAGAGTACATGGATATTTTCACGTTAGTCTTTAGAGATCCCATTCCAGACCCCCATGCCTTGAAGGAGAAAAGTTCAAACGCTCCACCTATTCTATTCTAATGGGGGAAATTCTCCAAATGTTTCCCAAGAGAGCATCTAAACTGGTCAAATATCAGGACATAATTCTGAGATCATTCGACAAAGGTAACCCTGGAGTCTGGTTGTATTATAATAAGACATTTCAGAAGAGGGACTTCATAACGCCTGGGCTGAGATAGGATGTGTATGCCCAAGACCTCTGGTTGGAGTGTATGAATAGTGCCTCCAATGCACCCAGGGCAGATATTAGCCACATGCTAATAAAAGGGGGAGTGGTGCTCATTAATGATCCCTTTTGAGCAGATGGATGTCGTGGCTTGCTGGGAGTTTAATAGCTTGCAGTGCCGATTTTGGCACTTGTGCTTGTACTGCACTGAGAACTATGCCATCTACCTCTGTAACAGAGTCAGGCATTCCACACTGAAGAATAAGCAGCAGGGACATTCCCAGGGAAAGTCTTCCCTTCCCCCCCACCCCCCTGGGGGTAGTGGGCTAGTGACGGCAAGGGCACCAGCTTCAGTGTGCTATGAAGCGTTATCGGATGCACTACTGGACTATCCACTCTGTTGCACTTTAGAGTACATGGTATCTGGCTTTAGGGATGGTTTCAGGATACCAACAGTAGGGGTGAACGTTAGAATGTGGGTGCGCAATTTAAAATCAGTAACTGGTCTGGAGCAGATGGTATGCGCCAAGCTCTAAATGATAAATGAAGAGAGAGTTGCTGGACTTTTTGCCGCATCCCCAATCTCAGAGCTCCACATTTCCCTTCTCAGGGTCATGCCTAAGGTGGCCAAGGGAGAGTAGCACCTCATCCACCACCTCTTTTACCCTAGGAGGGAGTTGGTGAATGACGTTATACCCCCTGAGCTCTGCTTGGTTCACAGTACGTTCTTTGACGTGGCAGTTAAATGAGCAAGGGAGTGTGGCAATGTTGCTTTACTAGAAAAGTGCGACATAAAATCCATATTTCACCTTTTACCAGTTCACCAAGCCGATTTCAAGTTCCTGGTTTTCAATGTTGGGACTATTACTATTTCAATAACATGAGCTGATGGGGTGTTCCAACCTTTGAACATCATCCATTATATGGATGATTTCCTGGTTTTGGGTAGGAACAGGAGTGTGTGAGACATTGCTGCACATATTTTAGTCCCTTGTGGATGAACTTGGATTATTGTTAGCCCCTGAGAAGATTATCAGTCCAGTGACCTCATTAACCTTCTTAGGCATTGAATTTGACACAGTCCAGGCTCTCTTTCGTCTTTCTGGCCCAGCTCTGTGCCAAACTGACTGGTTGCCTTCCTCCTGATTACCACGTTAGAGTAACAGCAGATATGAGGGAGGATTTGAATATATGGTCCAAGTTCCTTGCTGATTACAATGGAGTGAGCTTCTGGCAGGAGATGTTCCTGCTAGAAGTGGAGCTGCACATTCAATCTGATGCAGCAGGGGGCCACAGCTTTGGAATGTACTTCAGGGGCAAATGGTGTGCAACCTCATGGCCCCCCGAGTGGGAAGAATGAGGAATTACTAGGAACCTCGCCTTCTTGAAGTTCTTCTAAATAGTGTTAGCGGTCCATCTGTGTGGGGAGGCATTTCTAAACTAATCTATGTTCTTTTGATGCGACAACCTTGCAGTTGTGAACGTAATAAACTCAATGCCATCCAAGTCTTCTCAGAGCTCATGAGGGCATTTGTCCTGCAGTGTCTCAAGTGTAACATACTGTTTACATCCAAGCATGTTCCTGGGATTAACAATGACATAGCCGATGCATTATCTCACCTCCAGATGGATCGTTTCCACCTCTTGGCACTGGGAGCCAGCAAGGGAGCCGGAGGTTCTCACTTCAGACATCTGGACCCTTGGATTGTAGAGGTGCTCTGCGTGGTTCTGGGTTCCCTCATGGACTGTACCAAGGTGGCTTACAAAAGTGTGTTTTCACAATTTCAGACATTCAGGGCTGACTGGGTTTGGGATGTGGGTTTCCCAATGCCAGAGGCACATGCAATCCAGTTTGCATTGGCCCTGTGCAACAGAGGCTTGGCACCAAGTACAATCGCAGGAAAACTGTCATCAGTGGCATTTATGAGTAACCTAGTAGGTCATTCCCCACCCCTTCCCAATCAGGGTTTCTTTTTACACAGAGGTGGACAGGGGGCTGCCTTTACTCCCACCAGCCTTAGTTAGATATGGGTATTCTTCCTTAATTTTTTTACAGTGATTACAAAACTGTCCTGCTCGAGGTGGTTTGCCTTTTCAGGGCCTTTTGGATGAGTGAGCTATTGCCTGATTCCAAGCACACTTGCCTTAGCTTGGCAATTGCGATTCAAGATGTGTCCCTGTGGATTGAATCTTTGCAGATATGCCTCAGGCATTCAAAGACTGACCAAAAGGACAGAGGCTACATAGTTACGCTTCAGTTGGCTGGATTGCTAGATTTGTGCCCAGTCAGGATGATCGGCGAGTATATGGCAATTCGTCATCCTGTGCCAGGTGCATTCTTTCGGTATTCTGAGGCTTGGCACCAAGCGTTCAGGAGCATTCTCATCCTATGCATGCCTTACCTGGTTCTATTTTATAGGCCCTTTTTACACAGATGCTCTAACAGTGATAAAATGGGTGTTACATGTTATTATACATGGTACAGGGTACCACATGGATGCAGTTTCTCTGGGTGGAGATGGGTGGAGGCATCTGTGTAAACACCACTCGTAGTGGGTGTTGGTATGTGCATGCTCTGGCACAACAGCCATCTCCACCCACCACTCACCCATGGAGTAATCAGCAGTGGAGTCCGTTGCTCTGTGGGGGGGAGTGGGTGGAGATGGCTGTTGCGCGGGAGCATGAGCACACCAACACCCACTACGAGTGGTGTTTACACAGACGCCTCCACCCATCTCCACCCAGAAAAACTGGGTGGAGGCATCTTATGTGGTGCCCTGTACCATGTATAATAAAATGTAACACCCATTTTATCAGTGTTAGAGCTTCTGTGTAAAAGGGGCCATAGTGGTGTTTAAGGAGTGCATTCAGTGGCCCAGGTTTCCTGTAGAGATTTTTGGGTCCCATTCCTTTAGAATCGGAGCAGCCAGCATTGCATCATCATTGGGTATGTCACCAGCCAAGGCTCAGGAAATTGGCAGTTGGCGTTCAGGAGCATTCTCATCCTATGTTCAACAGATTCTGTAGATCATCATGAGCAGTTGCCACTGGATTGTATTAACGTATTGTTCTTTGTCTGTTCCTGAACTGAGAGAAAAGCAGCATCATAAGCTGATATGGATGGTGGGACACAGCATTGTCTACTGGGCTGGCAAAGCTGCTGGGCAATTCCACTGGGGAAACCATCTTGGATTGAACACCGCAGCCAAAATTGTATGGACAGCCAGGAGTGGAATGCTGTGGGAACAATATTTGCCACTACTCCATGGTGTCTCCTCAGGCTGGCATCCTGATGTTATTATTGTCCATTTAGACAAAAATAATTTACCCAGCTTAAGGGCATAGATCTTTTATTCAGGATTAACAATGGTTGGCTAGTAGCTTGCAGGCTCTTCCCAAATACACTCTTCATATGGACCCACATGATGCAGAGAATTGTTTGGCAGGACACAATTTCCCTGGCGGCAGTAAATAAAGCCAGGGGCAACATTTTTAAAGAGATTGTAAAGCTTGTCAGGGTCCAACACGGACAGTGCATCAAACACAGTGCATCAGCGATTCATTACTTACAGCCTGAGTTATATTGATTGATGGAGTCCATTTGTCAGAGAAGGGAGTGGCATTGTACTTGGGGAATGTTACGCGATAAGCTTAAGGAAGTTCTGTTGTGTTGAATCTGGGGTTGGAGGTGCGGAACCAGCCAAGTATAAGCTGACAGTTCTCTGCAATTAGTCAAAGACACCTCCTTAAGAGATGGGGCTGAACGGCTAAATCTAGAACAAGGAGTGACCGATTTCAACCAGCAGCCCAGGAGAGGCAGGGAGATACAATCATTCAAGGACAGCCATTCAGGTCACGAGAACATCAGTCCCCTGCAATCAGGTCATGTGGTCAGGAGATAGAGTGACCTAGCTAGTGTAGATTAGTTTGGAGGTGGTACATAAAAGTACATCAGGCTGCCCTCAGTTTATTCATAGTTGACTGTTTGCTGAACCTGGGATGGGAAAGGTCCCCTCCCCAGAGCACCTCATTGAATTGAGATATAATTTGAAAACTAAATTGGAATAAAGAATGTGGCCTTTAAATTTCAATCATGTGTACATGCATCATCTGGGGTTCGGTAACAAACATACTAGAAAAGGACATTAGTTGGCAATCTTCACCTGAAGATAGATAGTGGAAATTGTACCCTGTTGATTCTGTTATAGCTTTGGGTGGCCTTTGGTGGCTTTTGGTGTTGTTGAGATGACTGCTAGATCTGAAAAGGGTCTGTGGGGCATTTCTTGAGTGGTTCCATTCTCTCCTGTCAGGGAAGTCCCAGATAGGTTTGCCACCTGACACTGCCATAGGCCAAAATGGGAATGTCAGGGTCATTTCTGTGAGAGGTGGCCATGGGTAATTGTTCATCATCGCCCCAGGACCTCCTCTGCAGGTTTCTATTCCGTCTCCTCTCTTGTTCAATGTATACCCGAGGCTGCTTGGCAAGATTGTTGTAGATTAGGGGTGCGATGCCATCAGTATTCTGATGACCCCTGGCTCTACCCCTCTTTTTCATCTGACAGATGTCCTGTAATCTTGGTGCTTATGCAGTGCTTGGCTGCCATTGGGGACTGGATACAGGTGAGCCAATTGAAACTGAATCCAGACAAAACTGAGGGGATGATTATTGTTCGCTCCTGTGATCTGGGGGGGGTTTAGGGACATCTATTATCAGTGGCGGTCAAAAAATAAAACAGAATGTTAGGAATCATTTGGAAGGGGATAGAGAATAAAACTGAAAATATTGTAATGTCTCTATATAGATCTATGGTATGACTGCACCTGGAGTACTGCATGCAGTTCTGGTCACCCTATCTCAAAAAAGACACAGCAGAACCAGAAAAGGTACAGAGAAGGGCAACAAAAATTATGACGAGTATGGAATGACTCCCATATAAAGAGAGGCTTGATAGGTTAAGGTTCTTCAGCTTGGAGAAGAAACACCTGAGAAGGGATATGATAGACATTTATAAAATTATGAGTGGTGTGGAACACATAAATAGGGGAATGGCTATTTATTTACCCTCTCTAACATCATTAGAACAAGGGGGCACTCCATGAAATTAACTGGCGGCAGATTTAAAACAAATAAGAAAAAAAAAATTCACGCAGCGCACAATTAACTTGTGGAATTTACTGGCAGAGGAAATGGTCAAGGCCAGTAGTGTAGCTAGTTTTAAAAGGGGATTGGATAAGTTCTTGGAGAATAGGTACATTAATGGCTACTAGCCGAGAAGATTTTGAGGTCGTAGCTGGAACAACAGGAAATGGATTGCCGATTGTGACCTGTTGGGTACTTCTCCCAAGAGAAAGAGACTGGTCACTGTCAGAGACAGGATGCTGGGCTTGATGGACCATTGGACTGACCCAGTATGGCACTACTTTTGTTGCACCTGGAACATCAGACTGCAGTAGTGGCTAGGAGTGCATTCCACCAACTCCATTAGGTGTGACAACTGTGGCCTTTTCTATTAGATTTGGTACCTGGCCACCATCATCCATGCTTTTGAAAGATTATGCAACAACAATGAGATCTATTTGGGGATATCCTTGAAGACTGTTTGGGGGCTGCAGCTGGTGCAGAATATGGTGGTCTGTCTTCTGACGGGGTGGGTCACTGTGAGCACCAGAGCTCCAAAGTCTGCACTGTTTGCCAATAGAATTCTGGGCACAATTCAAGGTGTTGATTTTGACCTAAAGTCCTTAATGGCTTAAGCCCTACATAACTAAAGAATTGCCTCCTCCCTTATTATGAGGCTTGCTCCCTCAGGTTAGCCACGTGCATCCTCTTGTAAGTTCCATCATTGCACCAGGTTCAGACACCATGTGTACACAGAGAGACATTATTGGTGGCTGCTCCATAGTTTTAGAACTTCCTCCACTGGAGATTTGCCAAAGCCCAACCCTCAGCATTTTGGGAAACAACGTAAGACCTACTTATTTGGCCAGGGTTTTAGTGAGTGCGAATAAGGTTTAGGGGAAGATGAGGGGAGCAGTTTTAAGTAAGAGGTTGTATGGTGTTATGTTTTTACTGTTTGTATATTTTTGTATCTATTTTTATGTTGCAAGCCATCCTTCAGAGAAGGGCAGAGTATGAATAAATAAATAGATAAATAGATAGAGTGGGCTTGATCTTTATTGTGTTGAAATCTCTGGGAGTTCTGTCACTACCTTCAGTGGGAACACAACTGAACACATTATTATTTATTGTTTATATAACTCTTTACATTTCATATGTAGTTCACCCTCACAACAACCTTGTGAGGTTGGTCATTATTATTCCCTCTTTATAGATGGAAACCGGAGGTGCAGCCACATGAAATGTCTTTGACAGGTTACCATGTCTTGGGCAGCCTTAATACACTTTGGGTAGCCAGACCACGAGATGCAGTGCATCATGTGGCCTGCGGACGCCAGATCACTCATATCCACCACGACTTCAGCGTCGCACTTAATGCAGTAGATGTGCCTGAGGTTATGAATGCCCTGTTTGGTCTGGGTTTTTGGATCAATTTCAGCAGGTATCGTCCACCAATGCAGTGGAGTTGTGAGCAGGGGCTGTGCAGGCCACAACTTGTGAATTCAATCCTTGGCCATCCTGGCTGGCGAAAGCCAGCCGTGAGATGCTGGGGCTGTTTCTGGCAGGGATTGTCAATGCTTCCTTTATGAAGGGCAGGGTCACAGTGTGCCTGAAGGAGACTGTGGTGCGGCCCTTAATCAAGAGACCATCCCTTGACATCGACACCCTTGCCAGCTATCGACCAATCTCTAACCTCCCCTTTTTAGGGAGGGTTATTCAGCGGGCAGTGGCCCAACAGCTCCAGGGGTATCTGGACCACATCAGTTTCCTTCATCCAGGGTATGACACCGAGACTGTGCTTGTGGCCTTGGTCGACGATCTGCACCAAGAGCTGGACCAGGGTCGACCCAATCTTCTGATTTTGTTAGATCTTTCAGCAGTGTTTGACATGCTTCACCACAAGATGTTGGTGACTTGTCTGCAGGACCGTGCTGGGGTGGGTGGAACTGTTCTTGAATGGTTCTGCTCATTCCTGGTCGGGAGATCTCAGCGTGTGATTCTGGGGAGATGTACAGCGTACATCTTCCCCCCGGGCTCTCACGTGTGGAGTCTCGCAGGGATCTATTTTGTCCCCTCTCCTGTTCAATGTGTATATGCAGCTGCTGGGTGAGATCGTGAGAGGATTTGAAGTTCGGTGTCATCAATATGCTGATGACACCCAGCTGTATCTCTCATTTTCATCAGACCCAGACCTGGCAGTCTCAGTATTTACCCGGTGCCTGACTGCAGTGGGGGATTAGATGAGGGCAAGCTGCCTGAAGTTGAATACCGACAAGACCGGGTGTCTTTAGACATAATGCTGTTCAGTGTTCTGTAACATAGTGTCCTACCATTACAGTGTTTAGACTAAGCATCAACACAGTGTTCACCCCAAACAATGATTAAACTGTCAAGACCTGGCAACATTCACTTCCAGTGTTTGGGGTGAACATTGTGTTGACGGTCTGTCTAAACACTGTAATGGTAGGACACTGTGTTACTGAACACTGAACAACATTATGTCTAAAGACACCCACAGAGGTGATGCTGGTGGGTAAGGGCGAGGATGTGGAAGCCCCCATCATTGATGCACCCTTGGTTCCTCAGGTTCAAAGCCTTGGCGTCCTCGTTGATTCACAGCTCCACCTTGATATTCAGGTGGCAACTGCAGCAAGGGGTGAATTTGGTAAATTACACCTGGTCCAGCGCCTTAGACCATATATCTCAGGTTCCAATCTGGCCACCATCATCCATGAATTCATCACCTTGAGATTGGACTACTGAAACGCGCATTACGTGGGTAGGGCTGATGCGGCAGCAGCTGTTACCGCACTGCGATTCCATTCTGCCATTTCGGAATTGCCCGTGCCACACCGCGGCTTTTCTGCTGACATTCCACTAATTTCGTCGGCATTCTGCAAATTCGGAAACTATCAGAAAAATTGTGGAATTGTCAGAAACTGTCAGAAAACCGCTGTTCCGCTATTTTGTGGTGCTGGCGGAATGGCGGAAGTAGCGAAAATGTTGTGTTTCTGCTATTTTGCGAAGCCTGTGGAAGTAGCGGAATGAAATTAGCAGAACTACGGAAGTAGCAGAATGAAACTAGTGGAATGAAAGCCTCTGCCACGCTGTGCCATTAATTGCGGAAATGCTGTTTCCGGCGGAAATAGCTACCGCTGTGGCATTCTGCTACAGCCCTATACATGGAGCTACCCATGGTGACACCAGAGGCTGCAGCAGGTGCAGAATGTGGTGGCCTGCCTCCTTATAGGGATGAGTCGCTGGAAGCACATAACACCGGTGCTCCGATCTCTGCACTGGCTGCCTATAGTCTTCAGGGTCTGATTCAAGGTGTTGGTTATTACCTTTAAAGCCCCATATGACTTGGGCCCTACCTACTTGCAGGACAGCCCCATCCCTCATGTCGTTGGCTGGGGATGCCCACTTGGAGGTCCCCCGGGTTTCCTGGGTGGCTACTTTCAAGCAGGCATTTTCGGTGGCTGTTCTGTGGCTATGGAACTCCCTTCCAGTGAATATTCACCTCTCTCCGGATATCCCCTCCTTCCATAGATGCTGTAAGACCTGGCTTTTTCTCCAGGCTTTTGGTGAAGGGGACAGGTAGGGGGTGGGGGTTAATATTGAGGTTTTTGCCCAGACCGCTTTTACTGGGGATTTTACTGATGATTTTTTAAAATAATTTTATTACAGTTTTATTTTTGTGTTTTATATATGATGTACAGCACCCCGGGCTGCCATTGGGCAGGAGGGGGCAGTATAAATAAATAAATAAATAAATGTTGCCCCACAGCATGGTGGGAGAAGCACCTGGCTGCTACACAATGCGTCCTCAGAAAAAGGCTGAGAATGTGTCACATAATAGCCTTAATGGTTACCAATTTGCCTGGGCCCATTCTGCCCTGCAGTGAGCTCTGTCGTGATGCTTTGAGCAGCAGGCTCTGTCATCTGCTACGCTCAGAATTTTGGTCAGTCCACGGGAGGGAGGTGGGGCAAGGCCAGGCTCCCGCTCGTGTGGCCGGCATCTTGGCACACCGTGGCCATGGTAGGAGATTAGACAGCAACCCACCCGCCCGGCTGCCACACCATCTACCCACACTGGCCCTGCATTGTGGGAGCTGTGTGGGGATCAGACCCTCTGCAGCTCATGTGGCTGCACTCAAAGGCTGAGAGATAGCAACTTGACCTAGGACACCCAGGGAGTTCCCTCACAACAAACCGACAGGTCACAATGGGAAATCCATTTCCTGTTGTTCCAGCCCCCAGCAGTAGGAGGTTATGCCCCCAACAGTAAGAGGGGATTTGAACTTAATTCTCAAAGGTCCAAACCCAACATCATAGCCCCTAGGCTAAACTTGTTATTCATGACACTCTAATAATTTGATTCTGAATTATACTCTCAGACTTGCCAATTAAGTAAGAAGAATGTCTCTTTTGATTGCGGACTAAATTTCTTACCATGTTTAGCTTTTCAATTAGAACTCTTTTAGTTAAATTCCCTACTATCTCTATGGTGATGTTAATTTTTTAACTAGTGAATCTAACTATATTAGTTGAGACTTGTCAAAATAATTTGAATGGCCTTTGAAAAAATCACCATGTTACTATAAATTACATTCCAATAAAATAATACTTATAATGCTAGAGACATTACCATCCTAGAGCTTTACAATTCCATTAATACTTTAGAAAGCAGGTGTCCTTTTAAACAAGTAATCAAACAAACCAGAGCTCAGTATTATTTAATGAAATTCACTCACTGAACAACAAATCCACTGAAGATCAGAAGGAATTCTAAGGTTGTACATATTTTTTGTATTTGCTCATTTACTTGTTCTGCTACATAATGTCAATTCATGAAATATAGAAAAATATCTGGATGTATTTTAAACTTAATTGGGATAAAACAGTCTCAGATGTCCTACCTAAACTAAACCGTGAATTGCCCATTAGATTAGGTTCATCTGTGAGCAGTCACAAAGTGTTTTTGTTCATTTGCTGGAACTAGAGAGTATGCTGTATTTTGCAACATTTTGTATTGCTGGCAAAGTTAATATAATTTTAATTCTTTTCATTTTCTTACTTAGATTGTTAACAGACAGTAGTCCACTGGAGTCGATGCAGCCCCCACTCAGCCCCCACTCACATGTTTAGCATGTTCAGCCTAATAAACAGGCAGCCCCTTGTATATATTTCTTTTGTGTTTTGGGTAGTCCCCACTCAGCCCCAACACACAGGCTTATCAGGACAAACCTAATACGCATTCTTCCCTGCTGTGCGCTGCCCACCAAACCCCCCTTCCCAATATCCTGCCCCCTGTCATGACTCACAGCTGCAGTGAACTATGTGAAGAAGCTGCACCAGCTGTTTCTTTCTTCCAGGGAGGTGGTCCAGTGCCTGCTATCCCTGCCCACTCACAGAGGCTCATACCTGGGATAATACTATCCAATACTTGACATGAGCACTGATTCGGATTATAAATAAGGTGTGTTTTGATTTAGTTGTCAAGTCCGAGAAGTCTTTTATCTTTTGTGCACTTACCTGAAACAGCTGTCCAATCAGCAAGTAGATTAAATGTATTTGTTACCTAGTCGCATTTCTAAGTAGGAAGGTTCTGTCTGCCCTAGTTTCAGTCATTAAATACTAGGGGTGGGAAACCGGTAGAATCCGGTATCCGATAATGCCGGTATCGGGCGTACCGGCATTATCGGATTCGGCCCGGTAATCCGGACCCGGTACCGGATTCCAGGGTACCGGATTTTTTTGCATTGCAGCCATTT
>QEPC01011349.1:49560-69505 GCA_003113815.1 Sphenodon punctatus
GGCACAGGAGCTCATCAAAGCGCACACTCAGCCCATCCCCAGGGACGTCCTGCTTCATGGCCCACTCTGCCTGCCGGACCTTATGCACCAGCGCATCCTTCCGGAGGCCATAGACTGATGTCTTCCGTGCCATGCTGCCCTTGATCCTGGGGTCCAGCATGGTTGCCAGGACACATTCCTCCCAGCGCAGTTGCTCTTCAAAGCACACAATCAGTCCCGCCGTCAACTCCCATGCAAGGTCAGTCGCCTCATCTGACATCCCCCTGCCCTGAGGGCCACAATCCCCCCCCCCCTGAATTTCATCCAGGCTGCTGCGGAGACTATGGACCAGTGGGGACTCCTGACTGAGGGTGGCAGTGGAGCTGCTCAAGGTCTCCGTGACGGCCAGGAATGGTCTCAGGACAAAGACCATGTGAGCAATAATCTCCCATTCCTCCCTGTTGTACCCTGGAGGTGCCTCAGTGTCTGTCTCCAGTTCCACCTGATGCATGGTGGCTTTCTGTTCAAGAAGCCACTCGAGAATCAGAAAGGTGGAATTCCACCTGATGGAGACATCCTGGAGCAGCGTGTGCACCGGAAACTGTTGCTCGGCCTGCTTCTCCCGGAGGAGCTTGCTGCCCTTCACGCTGCAGTTGAAGAAGCCCACCAGCTTCCTCCCCTGCTTGAGCAGGGAGCTAAAGGTGCCTGGCCCAATCCCCTTCTCCCCCAAGCCCTTCACCACAAGATGGAGGGTGTATGTGGCGCAAGGGATGCTTGTGACGCCCCCATCATGGACTGCCTTTAGTATATTGGCCATGTTGTCCTTGACCGCACACCCCTTGGTGAAGGCCACACCTGGTGTGACCCACTCCCTCACCATAGTGGCCAGGGCTGCCTCGATGTTCCTCGAGGTATGAGAACTGTCCATGACTTGTGCCTGAAGCAGGGCCCACCTATACCCTGCTTCAGGTCCCCTCCTGCCACTGCCAAGCGCTGCCTCTGGCTCCTTCCACCAATGTGCAGTCACTGCCATGTAGGCGTGCTGGGCGTTTCTGGTGGACCACAGGTTGGTGGTGAAGTAGACCGTTCCCCCCCCCCCCAGCCCCTGCCAGCAGCTCCCTCACCCGCTCCTTCAAAGCCCTGTAGAACTGTAATACCACGGTCCAACTCAGGGTGGAGTGGGAAGGCATCTTAAAGTTGAGAGCCAGGAACTCAATCAGTCACTGGAAGCCCTTGTCCTCCACAATTGACAAGGGATGGCCATCCAGGGCAATCATTTCTGCTAACAGACGCTTGGCTTTCCCTTGGAAGCAAGTGCTACGGCACCCTGACGATGGGCTGGTCAGATCCCCCCACCCCATCTCCTCCATGGTGGACTGACAGTGATGCTGGGGAGGCTCCTGCTGCTTTTCTGCCCCCCATGCTGCTCCTGCTGCTAGAGGCAGCAGCAGTTGGTGCAGGATGCTGGCCCACTGAAGGAGCTGGGCAACTGGCCACTGCAGTTGGGAACCCATTGGCATCCACTTCCCCTGCCTTCCCACTGAGCAACAGAGCACTGTGGCATGCCTTGAGGTGCCTCGCCATTGCAGTTGTTCCAAGGTTGGCAAGTACACCACAGCTTATTGCCCAGCATGCACTCCACCTCTCTGGGATCATCTGCCCACACCTGCTTAAAATGATTCCAGACTGATGATATTTCCCCCCATCCTGCATTCTTGCCCGCCCCAGTGGACACATTGCTGCCAGCGCTGCTGGGAGAGGGATAACTTGTTGGCAATGGTGACACAGCTCTGGGAGGAGGGTCAGCCATCGTCTCAGCTCCAGACATCTCCTCTGCGGCGCCAGTGTCTGCCTCTTCCTCACTGTCCGTGATCACATTGATGTCCCATGAAGGGAAGTACTGAGGCTAGACTGCTCATGCCCACCATGCTGCTGGCACTCTCCCTGTGCCCCCCTCCGTTGCTGCTAGTGCTGCTTCTTCTGCTACTCCTCTCCCTACTGAGATTGCCCAGGGATTGGGCCCTGCCTCTAGCAGCCGGGGTGGGATCCACCAGCTCTGGACTGCTGGGGATTGCCTCGACAGTGGGGGACTTCGGTGGCCCTGGAGGAACACTGGAAGCAGCACCAGCACCTGCTCCAGCACCACCAGCAGCATAGACAGACGCAGCTTCAAGTCCTGCAGACCTTCCAGTGCTCTGCGTGGCAGTGGAGGAGGGCACTGCCAGGAGGCGATGCTGAGCCGCTGAAGCCTGTTGCCCTAAAGCAGGCCTGCTGAGTTTGGGGTGGTTGTGATGTGCTCTGCCTCTGGCTACTGCTGCTGCCTGCTGCCACTCCCCTGGCATGGCCCCTCCCACCTCTGGCGCGTGCCCCATTGCCTCCCCTATGGGCAGCAGACTGGCCTCTCCTTCCCTTCTCCATTTCTCCCTNTTCCCCCCCCCCCCAGCCCCTGCCAGCAGCTCCCTCACCCGCTCCTTCAAAGCCCTGTAGAACTGTAATACCACGGTCCAACTCAGGGTGGAGTGGGAAGGCATCTTAAAGTTGAGAGCCAGGAACTCAATCAGTCACTGGAAGCCCTTGTCCTCCACAATTGACAAGGGATGGCCATCCAGGGCAATCATTTCTGCTAACAGACGCTTGGCTTTCCCTTGGAAGCAAGTGCTACGGCACCCTGACGATGGGCTGGTCAGATCCCCCCACCCCATCTCCTCCATGGTGGACTGACAGTGATGCTGGGGAGGCTCCTGCTGCTTTTCTGCCCCCCATGCTGCTCCTGCTGCTAGAGGCAGCAGCAGTTGGTGCAGGATGCTGGCCCACTGAAGGAGCTGGGCAACTGGCCACTGCAGTTGGGAACCCATTGGCATCCACTTCCCCTGCCTTCCCACTGAGCAACAGAGCACTGTGGCATGCCTTGAGGTGCCTCGCCATTGCAGTTGTTCCAAGGTTGGCAAGTACACCACAGCTTATTGCCCAGCATGCACTCCACCTCTCTGGGATCATCTGCCCACACCTGCTTAAAATGATTCCAGACTGATGATATTTCCCCCCATCCTGCATTCTTGCCCGCCCCAGTGGACACATTGCTGCCAGCGCTGCTGGGAGAGGGATAACTTGTTGGCAATGGTGACACAGCTCTGGGAGGAGGGTCAGCCATCGTCTCAGCTCCAGACATCTCCTCTGCGGCGCCAGTGTCTGCCTCTTCCTCACTGTCCGTGATCACATTGATGTCCCATGAAGGGAAGTACTGAGGCTAGACTGCTCATGCCCACCATGCTGCTGGCACTCTCCCTGTGCCCCCCTCCGTTGCTGCTAGTGCTGCTTCTTCTGCTACTCCTCTCCCTACTGAGATTGCCCAGGGATTGGGCCCTGCCTCTAGCAGCCGGGGTGGGATCCACCAGCTCTGGACTGCTGGGGATTGCCTCGACAGTGGGGGACTTCGGTGGCCCTGGAGGAACACTGGAAGCAGCACCAGCACCTGCTCCAGCACCACCAGCAGCATAGACAGACGCAGCTTCAAGTCCTGCAGACCTTCCAGTGCTCTGCGTGGCAGTGGAGGAGGGCACTGCCAGGAGGCGATGCTGAGCCGCTGAAGCCTGTTGCCCTAAAGCAGGCCTGCTGAGTTTGGGGTGGTTGTGATGTGCTCTGCCTCTGGCTACTGCTGCTGCCTGCTGCCACTCCCCTGGCATGGCCCCTCCCACCTCTGGCGCGTGCCCCATTGCCTCCCCTATGGGCAGCAGACTGGCCTCTCCTTCCCTTCTCCATTTCTCCCTCCAAAATAATGTTTTTATATGGGTTTTTTTTATGATTATTTAATTTTTTTATCTAATATTATATACATCTATCTACACTAAATCTAACTGCTATTAATATTCTAAATGCTATGAACTAAATGGATTGTCTAATAAGTACACAGGTCTACTCCTACAAACATTAAAACTAAATAATTAATGCTATCTCTATCACTAAACTAACTCCTACAACTGTCTACTATCTCTAACCTCTCTCTATATATATAGAGAGAGAGAGAGAGAGAGATATCTCTATCTCTCTGTCTCTCTCTCTCTCTCGCTCTATATATATATATATATATATATATATATATATATATATATATATATATATAAAAATTCTACTTTAAATGAAAAAACAGGAGAAGGGAAGAAGAATCTGGGATGGAATATATGGGAGAGGGAAAGGATTCAATGTGGGGGGAGGGAGGAAGGAAGATTGAACACAGGGCAATCCAATGCCTGCTGCTACTGCCAATGTAGCCTCTGCTGTCTGTGCCATGGGTTCTGTGCCCAGCAATCCAATAGCTGCTGCTCCTCCCAATGCTGCCTCTGCTGTCTGTGCCATGGGTTCTGTGCCCCAGTAACCCAATGTCTGCTTCTGCAGCCTCTGCTGTGCCACGGGTACTGTGCCCCTGCAATCCAATGTCGGCTACTAGGTGACCTAGTGATTCACCACTGGCCAAGGCTTGACTACATGGCAGAATAGCTTGTTGAGATCCGGAGAGTAGGATGCAAGCCTGGAATGCCCGGACAAGTAGGGGTGCCAGCCACCAAGCACTGGCTGGGCCTCTGCCGCTGCTCTGCCAATGCCAGTCAGCCTGCAACACCCAGCCGAGCAGGGCTGCCAGTCACTCCAGCCCCAGGACCCACTGTTAAGGTTCTGGGGTCGTCATTCTGGGAGCTTTCATTCCACCGCATCAAGAAACAGTCAGCCACCCCAGCCCCATGAACCACTGTCAGGGCTCTGGGGCCTACATTACAGGCAGGGAGGGCTGTCATTCCACATCATCCAGAAGTTGCCACTCCTGTCCCAAGACCCACCATCAGGGTTCTGGGGCCTATTTTACAGTCAAGCAGAACCATCATTCCATGGCATCAAGAAACAGTCAGTTCAGCCCCAGGACCAACCATCAGGTTTTTGGGGCCTATGTTACATGTAGGGAGGGCTGTCCATCCACTTCATCCAGAAGCTGCCACTCCTGTCCCAGGACCCACCATCAGGGTTCTGGGGCCGTCATTCTGCTCACGGGGAGCTGTCATTCCATTGCATCAAGAAACAACTAGCCACTCCATCCCCAGGACCCACCATCAGGGTCCTGGGGCCATCATTCCACTCACAGGGAGCTGTCATTCCACTGCATCAAGAAACAGCCAGACACTCCAGCCCCAGGAGCCACCACCAGGGTTCTGGGGCCTACCTTACAGGAAGGGAGGTTTGTCATTCAATGTCATCTAAAAGCTGCCACTCTAATCGCAGGGTTCTGGGGCCATCATTCCGCTGATGGGGAGCGGTCATTCCACTGCATCCAGAAGCTGCCACTCTAGTCCCAGGACCCACCATCAGGTTTCTGGGGCCATCATTCTGTTCACGGGGAGCTGTCATACCACTGCATCAATAAACAGCCAGTCACTCCAGCCCCAGGATCCACCACCAGGGTTCTGGGGCCTACCTGACAGGAAGGGAGGTTTGTCATTCCATGTCATCCAGAAGTTGCCACTCTAGTCCCAGGACCCACTGTCAGGGTTCTGGGGTCATCATTCCTCTCATGAAGAGCTGTCATTCCACAGCATCTAGAAGCTGCCACTCTAGTCCCAGTACCTACCATCAGGGTTCTAGGACCATCATTCCGCTCATGGGGAGCCATCATTCCACCACATCAAGAAGCAGCTACACCAGTCCCAGGACCCACCATCAGGATTCTGCAGCCTACGTTACAGACAGGTAGGACTGACATTCCACTTCATCCAGAAGCTACAACTCTAGTCCCAGGACCTACCATCAGGGTTCTGGAGCCATCATTCTGCTCACAGGTAGCCATCATTCCACTGCATCAAGAAACAACCAGCCACTCCAGCCGGAGGACCCACACTCAGGGTTCTGGGGTCTATGTTACAGACAGGGAGAGCTGTCATTCCACTTCAACCAGAAGCTGTCACTCTAGTCCCAGGACCCACCATCAGGGTTCTTGGGCCATCCTTCTGCTCACAGGGAGCTGACATTCCACTGCATCAAGAAACAGCCAGTCACTCCAGCCCCAGGACCCACCATCAAGGTTCTGGAGCCTTTATTCCACTCACGTGGAGCTGTCTTTCCACTGCATCCAGAAGCTGCCACTCTAGTCCCAGGACCCACCATCAGGTTTCTGGGGCCATCATTCTGTTCACGGGGAGCTGTCATACCACTGCATCAATAAACAGCCAGTCACTCCAGCCCCAGGATCCACCACCAGGGTTCTGGGGCCTACCTGACAGGAAGGGAGGTTTGTCATTCCATGTCATCCAGAAGTTGCCACTCTAGTCCCAGGACCCACTGTCAGGGTTCTGGGGTCATCATTCCTCTCATGAAGAGCTGTCATTCCACAGCATCTAGAAGCTGCCACTCTAGTCCCAGTACCTACCATCAGGGTTCTAGGACCATCATTCCGCTCATGGGGAGCCATCATTCCACCACATCAAGAAGCAGCTACACCAGTCCCAGGACCCACCATCAGGATTCTGCAGCCTACGTTACAGACAGGTAGGACTGACATTCCACTTCATCCAGAAGCTACAACTCTAGTCCCAGGACCTACCATCAGGGTTCTGGAGCCATCATTCTGCTCACAGGTAGCCATCATTCCACTGCATCAAGAAACAACCAGCCACTCCAGCCGGAGGACCCACACTCAGGGTTCTGGGGCCTATGTTACAGACAGGGAGAGCTGTCATTCCACTTCAACCAGAAGCTGTCACTCTAGTCCCAGGACCCACCATCAGGGTTCTTGGGCCATCCTTCTGCTCACAGGGAGCTGACATTCCACTGCATCAAGAAACAGCCAGTCACTCCAGCCCCAGGACCCACCATCAAGGTTCTGGAGCCTTTATTCCACTCACGTGGAGCTGTCTTTCCACTGCATCCAGAAGCTGCCACTCTAGTCCCAGGACCCACAATCAGGGTTCTGGGGCTGTCATTCCACTCACAGGGAGGCATCATTCCACCACACCAAGAAAAAGCCAGCCACTCCAGCCCCAGGACCCCCAGTCAGGGTTCTGGGGCCGTCATTCCATTGATGGGGAGCGGTCATTCCACTGCATCCAGAAGCTGTCACTCTAGTTCCAGGACCCACCATCAGGGTTCTGGGGCCATCATGTCACTCACAGGGAGCTGTCATTCCACTGCATCAAGAACCAGCTAGCTACTGCAGTCCCAGGACCCACCACCAGGGTTCTGGGGCTGTCATTTTGCTCACTGGGAGCCATCATTCCATCGCATCAAGAAACAGCTACTCCAGCCCTAGGACCCACCATCAGGGTCTGGGGCCTATGTTACAGAGGGCTGTCATTCCACATCATCCAGAAGCTGCCACTCCTGTCCCAGGACCCACCATCAGGGTTCTGGGGCCTACGTTACTATCAAGGGGAGCCATCATTCCACGGCATCAAGAAACAGCAAGTCCAGCCCCAGGACCCACCATCAGGGTTCTGGGGCTACCATTCCACTCACGGGGAGCTGTCATTCCACCACATCAAGAAACAGCCATCCACTCCAACCCCAGGACCCACCATCATGGTTCTGGGGCCTACGCTACAGGCAAGGAGGGCTGTCCATCCACGTCACCCAGAAGCAATAGGGGTGATGCTGCTGCTCAGCCTGCTGCTAGTGCTGATACTGCTAGGGCTGGGGGCAGGGATAGACCCCACCTTCTGAAAGGGGTGGCTTCTCCCACTCCCACCATCCCCAGGGGCATCCTGCTTCTGCTGCTGTGCAGTCTCCAGAGCCCTCTCTGCCTGCCAAACCCTCTCCACCAGCTCACCCTTCCAGTGGCCCTAAAGCGCTGTCTGGCATGCCATGCTGCCCTTGGCCCTGGGGTCCAGAATGGTTGCCAACACATATTTCTCCCACTGCAGGAGCTCATCAAACCGTGCCTTCAGCCCTGCCTTCAGCTGCCACACCAGGGCAAACACCTCAGCCACCAGTTTCTTGCCCTGAGGGCCACAATCCTGCCCCTGGACCAGTGGGGTCACCTGACTGATGGTGGTCATGGAGGAGCTGATGGTCTCCATCACGGCCAGGAACGGTCTCAGAACAAAGACCGTGTGAGCCAGGATCTCCCATTCTGCCCCATTGTACCCTGAAGGTGCCCTGCTGTCCATTACTAGTTGAACCCGATGCAGTGCAGCTTTCTGCTCGAGAAGCCGCTCGAGCATCAGGAACGTGGAATTCCACCCGGTAGACACATCATGCACCAGCTGGTGCACTGGGCAGCCTTGTTCTGCCTGCTTCACCCAGATGAGGTCACTGCCCTTCACGCTCTGGTTAAAGAAACTGGCCAGCTTCCTCCCCCACTCGATCAGGGAGCTAAGGGTGCCTGCCCCAATCCCCTTCNGTGCACTGGGCAGCCTTGTTCTGCCTGCTTCACCCAGATGAGGTCACTGCCCTTCACGCTCTGGTTAAAGAAACTGGCCAGCTTCCTCCCCCACTCGATCAGGGAGCTAAGGGTGCCTGCCCCAATCCCCTTCTCCCCCAAGCCCAGAGCATCCCTGACCTCCAGGTGAAGGGTGTGTGTGGTGCAAGGGATGCTGGTGAAGCCCCCTCACACTGCCTTCAATATGTTGGCATTGTGCGTCACCACACATCCCTTGGTGAAGGGCGCGTCTGGCTTGACCCACTCCCTCACCATGGTGGTCAGGGCTGCCTCAATGTTACAAGACATGTGGGGGCTGTCCATGACTTCCGCCTGAAGCAGGGCCCACCTATAACCTGCTTCGGGACCCCTCCTGCACTCCTAAGTGCTGCCTCCGGGTCCTGCCACCAGTGTGCCATCACTACCAGGTAGGCATGCAGCACATTTCTGCTCGACCACAGGTCTGTGGTGAAGTGGGCGGTGGCACCAGAGCCCCTGCCAGCTGCTCCCTCACCTGCTCCTTTAAAGCCAGGAACGAGGCTGACACCACCTGCCAAATCAGGGTCGTGCATGAGAGCAGCTTAAATTGGGGGGCCAGGAACCCAATCAGGCACCTAAACCCCATGTCCCCAACCACCGAATGGCCGAACAGCCGAACCCCGTTCTGTTCACATATCCCTAAGAAATTTTTATTTTTAAAAGATATACAAATATAGGCGTAGCTTTTAACCAATGAGCAGCTTTGCTCCCACATAGATTCTGAGCACAGTGACCTTCACTGCCTTGGAGATCCCCATACCTTGCCAAGTTGTTCCCCCCTGCCCCATTAAAAAAATTCCATGCTTCAATGGTGGTCACAGCTGTAACATTTTTAAATGACATGGTGTGTGAACTGATGTGCTGTTTATGTGCATTAGCAGTGCAGATGCAACACACAGACACACCCAGCTTTGCAAAAACTTTTTCAACCTTAGAGTCCAATAGCTGAGTGTGCAACCAGTCCTGTGATGACACATGGTCAATAGTGGTCAGAACTTACTCATGTGTGACAAGCTGCCAATCTTAGCTAGGCAGCCTCATAGCTGTGTAAACTTTTTAAAGTCTTTGGTGCATCATCTTCAGACTTCACAGATGACTGTAATGCAGACATGACTCTTGAGAACTTCCAGGTGCTTGTTATTGCACTCCTGGTGTACCTTACCGCTGCTGAGCACAACCTGTGAGCAATCCATTCTGACAGTGCACAACTGTGTGGGGATCCAAACCTTCTGCTGTCATTAGATCAATAAGATTGCAAGGCACAGCCAGTCTCTCACTCAGTCTGTGGCAGGGGTAGTGGGGCATATGTGAAGGCAGCTCCTGCTTTGGTGTGTGTACTTACCTTCCTCCAGCAACAATGGCTGCACTGTGGAGGATCCAAGTCCTGCAATGGGAGCTGATGCCTAAGAACATAAGAAGTGCCATACTGATTCAGACCAATGGTCCATCAAGCCCTGCATCCCGTCCTCCGACAGTGGCAAATCTCAATCACATGGGAGAAGAACCAACAGTCACAATAGGTAATCTGTTCCCCCACTGTGCACTCCGAGTTCTCAAAAGTAATCCTCCTATAAGCTACTTGTTAAATAGCCATTAATGGACCTACACTCCAAGAACTTATCCAGGCTTTTTTAAAACCCAGCTATACTACTGGCCTTGACAACGTCCTCTGGCAACAAATTCCATAAGTTAATTATACATTGAGTAAAAAAGCACTTCCTTTTATTTGTTTTAAATCTGCCAGCGGCTAATTTCATGGAGTGTCCCCTAGTTCTACTACTATTTGAGAGGGTAAATAACTGTTCCCTATCTACTCATTCCACACTACTCAAGATTTTATAAACCTCTATCATGTCCGCTCTCAGTCTTCTCTTCTCTAAGCTGAAGAGACCCTGCTTGTCAAGCCTCTGGCCGTTTTTAGATGAGCGCGGCGGCACCCGCGCTTGTTTTTCAAAAGAGCTGGCAGTCCGTTCTACACGTGACGCTGCTGCTGAATATGCGCATGCGCGGGTGATGCGCATCCATTTCCGGCCGCGAACTGATCGGTTCGGCGATCGAGGCCAGTCATACATGGCCGGAAATGGATGCGCATCTCCCGCGCATGCGCATATTCAGCGGCAGCGTCACGTGTAGAACGGACTGCCAGCTCTTTTGAAAACAAGCGCGGGCGCCGCCGCGCTCGTCTAAAAACAGCCTCTCTTTGTACAGAAGCCGTTCCATACCCTTTATCATTCTCGTTGCCCTTCTCTCTACCTTTTCTAGTTCAGCTATGTCTTTGGGGGGATGGGGTGACTAGAACTGCACACAATATTCCAGGTGCGGTTACACCATTGATTTTTATAAAGACACTAGGACATCCTCAGTTTTACTCTCTATCCCTTTGCAAATAATTCCTAACATTCTGTTTGCTTTTTTGACTGCTGCTGCACACTGGGCTGAGGATTTCAGTGTATTGTCCACAATCACTCCCAGATCCTTTTCCTGAGTGGTATCTCCTAGCTTAGTACCCAGGATTGTGTACTTATAGTTTGGTAATTTTCCCCTATGTGCCTCACTTTGCACTTGTCCACATTAAATCTCATCTCTACCATTTAGATGCCCAGGCACCCAGTCTAGCAAGACCCTGATGCAGTTCTTCACAGTCTGTTTGTGTTTTAACTACCTTGAATAACTTGATGACATCTGCAAATTTGATCACCTCACTCTTAACGCCCTTTTCCGGATCATTAATGAATACATTAAACAGCACCAGTCCCAATACAGATCCCTTAGGCACACCACTTTTTACATCTCTCCATTGTGAAAACTGACCATTGCTTCCTATCCTTTAACCAGTTACCGATCCATAGTAAGACACTACCTCCTATCCCAGGAATTTTAATTTTCTCAATAGTCTTTTATGTGGACCATATCAAATGCTTTCTGGAAATGGATTTCTTTTAATATAGTGTACCTCCAGAAACACTATATCTACCAGGTCTCCCTTGTCCACATGCTTATTTACACCCACAAAGAATTCCATCAGATTTGTGAGACATGACTTACCTTTGCCAAATCCATGTTGACTCTTCCCCATTAAGCCATGTTTATCAACATGCCCAGCAATTCTGTTCTTAATGATAGCTTCCACCATTTTGCCCAGCACAGACGTCAAACTTACTTGTTACAAATTACTAACAGTAGGTCTGCCTTTTCATATTTGAGTTCCTTCAGAACTCTGAGGTGAATACCATCTGGTCCTGGTCAGTTGTTAGTATTTAGTTTGTCAATTTGCTCTAGAACCTCCTCCAGAGTCACGTTGATTTGTGACAGCTCTTCCAATTCATCACTTACAAAGCAAGGTTGCAGCGTGGATATCTCCACAACATACTCTGCAGTGAAGACTGAAGCAAAGAACTCATTTAGCTTCTCTGCAATGTCCTTTCCCTCCCTAAGCACCCCTTGCACCCTCTGGTCATCGAACGGCCCAACTGACTCTCTAGCAGGCTTCCTGATTCTGATGTACTTGGAAAATCTTTAGCAAGTTGCTCCTCAAATTCCTTTTTGGCCTGCCTTAATAACTTTTTACATCTACTTTGGCAACACTTATGCTCTTCCCTATTTACTTCATTCGGACTATCTTTCTATTTTTTAAAGGATGCCTTTTTGGCTCCAATAGTCTCCTTCACCTCACTATTTAGCCACAGATGTTTGGTCCTCTTCCTACCTGTTTTGATTTGTGCAATACATTTAATCTGAGCTTTCAAGATGGTGTTTTTAAATAGTTTCCACGCTGCCTATAGACATTTCCCTCTAACTAGTTTCCTCATTTTTCATAGTTCCCCTTTCTAAAGTTATATGTTACCGCAGTGGTTTTATTTGGCATTTTCCCTCCTATGAGTATGTCAAATTTGATTATATTATGATCACTATTGCCCAACGGCTCCAGCAGCGTTACCCCTTGCACTAAATCCTGCACTCCATTTAGGACTAGATCCAGAGTGGCTCCTTTTCTTGTTGGTTCCAAGACGAGCTGCTCCAGGAAGCAGTCATTTATGCCATCTAGAAATTTTATCTCTGCATTCCGCCCCGATGCTGAGAGGCACCTGTCAGAAGATACGGCTTCTGTTACCAGGACCCTGTGCATGGCTGTACTCACCAAGAAGCTCGTGTGTGTCAAGGAGAAAAACACAGACTGGTGGGAGAACATGCTGTCCTCTTGACAGGACACTGAGTGGATCTCTAACTTTATGATGCCCTATTGTCTCATCATACAGATAGCCAAGTTCTACTGGAGAAACAGAGAATGATGAAGAACTTGTTCATCCTGGTGGAGAAGTGCATAGCCATTGCCTTATGGAAGCTCGCCATTCCAGACCCCTGCCTCTCTGTCACCCAGCAATTTGATGTTGGAAACTCCACAGTGGGCTCTAGCCTCGTCAAGGTTTGCATGATGATAGTGAGAGTGCTGCTGGAATTTATTTATTTTTATTTTATTTTATAAATTTATACCCCGCCCCTCCTGCAAAAGCAGCCCGGGGTGGCTTCCAACAATAAAAACATCATACAATAAAATACAATTTTAAAACATCCATAACAATATTAAAACAGGGCTTAAAACATTATAAATAATACATCAGGTGGGGGAGCTAAAAAACCCTCCCCCTCCCCTCCCACCCTCCCCAAAGGCCTGGGCGAACAGCCAGGTTTTGCAATTTTGCCAGAATGTCAATAGGCTAGGGGCCAGGTGAGCTTCCTCCGGAAGGGAGTTCCAAAGGCGCAGCCCGGCCACCAAGAATGCCCTCTCCATTGTGGCCCCCCGCTTAACACAGGGGACCTCCAAGAAGGCACCCCCAGAGGACCAAAGGAGCTGCTCCGGGGCGTGAAGGGTGAGGCGGTCCCTGAGGTATGAGGGGCCCATACCATAAAGGGCTTTATATATCAACACCAAAACCTTGAACCTGGCTCGGTACGCTATTGGCAACCAGTGCAGAGCTCGGAGCACAGGTGTAATATGCTCCCGATGGCCCGTCCCCGTAAGGAGATGAGCCGCTACATTCTGCACTAGCTGCAGTCTCCGAACCAGGAACAAGGGAAGCCCCACGTAGAGTGCGTTACAGTAGTCCAGCCTCGAGGTGACAAAAGCATGGATGTGGGAGGTCAGGTCCGGGCCGGAGACGAATGGACGCAGCCTACGCACCAGGTACAGCTGGCGGAAGGCAGTCTTGGTGACTGCCTCCACCTGTTGCTCCAGGCGGAGGTCTGCATCCAGTATCACCCCCAGACTCCGGACCTGCTGAGCTATAGGCGGGCAAACGCCCCCCGATCAGGGGGGCCACTACCTCCCTCACTCTCCCCCTGGGTGGTGTACTTGGCTGACCCCATGAAGTTGATGGAAGGCTTTTCAAGAGAGGGGTTTCTGAACTGTATTGGGGCAATTGATTGGAGCCAATGCCATATCACAATGATCTGCCCACCACATAGCAAAGATGACTACTTGAACCACAAGGGGTTATTCTCCGTGGTTCCCCATGCCATAGTGGACCAGTGTGCCCAGTCTGTGGATAGACTGGCCAGGTCGTCCATGAAGAATCATGATGCCCTCATCTTCCACCATTCCCCCTTCTTTGGGTGCATGTACTCTGGGGACTTTGGATCCATCACTGAAACCTGCATCAATGGGGTGTTCATCAACCTGTTGTTCCAGGGGACCCTGGCTAGCCACTGAAGGCCTGGCTTATGAAGGCCATTTGGGCTTTTGAAGCAGCAGATTGGAGAGCAATCACACTCAGGATCAACTTCCATCTGGAGACACCACTGGCTGTGTTTTCCATAACATCTGAGACAGGAGACAGGAGGGGCCACGTTGGAGAACCACCACCACCCCAACTCCCTCTGCCCCCCCAACTAGTTCCAGCAAGCCAGTACCGTTGTTCTGGGACCAGCTGAACACAGCAGAGTAGTACATCGCTGGGGAGATCTGGGACACCTTGTGCTGCCATATATACCGCATTGCTAGCACAAACACCCACCCTTAAGTGACAGTTTACTAATCATAAATAAAGCCTTTAAAATGTTCACTAAAGCCTTTAAAACTGTTTCCTGTGTGTCAATGCATTTTCCTCTGGCCCATCCAGGCCTCCCCACCCCACCAAGATGGCAAAACTTCCCTCCTGGGGCCCCCCACCCTCCAACTCATGCTATTTCCCACACTTTCTGTTTCCTATGTGTTCCCTATTGACATTCCCAGGCTAGCCAGCTGCAGGTATGAAACCCTGCTTTTTCCTATTGATATTCACAGGCTAGCTGGGTCTGGGAATGGAAAAAGGAAGAACAGAGGCACAGGCCTGCTGCCGGCTTCTAGACCCCCTCCCCTCAAGTGCAAGTGCTTTCAGTTCCCGGTCCCTTAAGTGGGTTATTGCTATGCCATACCACCATTCTTCAAGACCCCCACCCTCATGTGCCACTGCATAGCCAGAAGACCCCACGTCCATCATTTTTATTGGATCCACCTCCCCTTCCATCCAACCGCCAGCAATGCCATACCGCCATACCACCCCAACACCCTCAAATTCCCACCTTTCTCAGAAGAAACACAGACACCATGGATTGAGAAAAATAAAACAACTTTATTAAACAATAAAATCATGAATTTGACTTTCATGTGAAAGGGCAGGGTGAGGTGTGCTTATACCATGGCGGGTTGACTGCACAAGTGCAGGTCAGAGAGGGCTTGGGTGATTTCTCGGTGGGGTTAAATGCTGGGGGAAACCAGGGCGGGCAGTTGGGATCCAGAACTGCCAAAGGGGATTAGCGAATAGTGCCTGCTCCCTAGCAACAATTGTTGTGCTTGCAGCAGCCACATGCTGGAAAAGGGAGGTCTGGATCTGGAGAGACTGGGACAACAGGTCTTCCATCTCCTTGCTGACTATCTCCAGAAAGCTGTCCAAGTGCTCCAATGGCTGCCAGAGGTGGGCCCAGTGCCTGTTCTCCCACTGGCGGTCCAGGTGTGCCTCGGCAGCAAAGGCCTTGTGTTCTGCCACAGAAGCTGCCCATGCTTCCAGGCCATGCCCTGAATGGCATCCTGGATCTTGTCCACCTGCCTTGTGGTCTCCCCAAGAAGCTCTCATACCAAATCCTCCCTGTACCACCAGTGGAGGACCTGCAGGTCCTGGTTTCTCTGGGCACTTTTGTCTGGGGGTTCTGTCTCCGCCCATTGCTGTGGTAGACCCATAGCAAAGCAACAACAAAAGCCATTCGTTCAGACTGCCCCACCTTGCCCTGGTGTTTCAGCCCTTGCCCTTGCTTCTCATTGAATGTAACAGCCCTCACTTCCTGTCCAATGTAACAGCCCTCCGCCCACACTAAGGGAAGCGGGACTGAGTACCTGGGTTAGGTTGCTGCTGGAGACATTGCTGCAGTGGGACTGGAGTGACACATTATTCTCCTTCCAAGATCACTGTAGAGGAGAGAAGAACATACAGAAATAAAGCACCACCATTAGTGTCCTTGACCCTTCCCCCCACACACCAACGCTTTTGGCTTACACCTGCCACCAAGACTGCCATCCCTCCATGGTGCCTCCCACCACTCCAGCCCATGGTCTAGCCATGGTGCCACTGCCTTCCCACCCACTTCCTGCGCTTACCATTTGTCTCTGGTGCTGCTGTGTCCTAGGGAGTATCCTGAAGCTCCCCAGTGCTCTACTGGCCACCTCTGAACACAATAAAGAAAAACAAAAAGATTAGATAACAATAATAAAGAAAAAATCATTAGACAGCAATAAACAGAAGCCGTTATCATGCAACTGTGCAAATGCAGCATACACACACACACACACCGCCCAGTGCATTAATTTACTGTTCTTCTACGCTTCCTCTATAAATGTGATCTCGGGTCCCTCGTACCCTCCACAAGCACCTCCAGTGGTTCCTTAATCAGAGGCTGGCTCGGTGCTTGAGTCCTCATCGACCATAGCTGGCTTCTTGACCTAGAAGTTTGACTTTCTCAAGAACCAACAAAAAAGGCAATATGGCTTCCCAAGAACAGAGTTCTGTCTGTATGCTAAGAAGAAGAACTTAGAAGATCAAATGAAACTGTGTCACATTCTGACAGAAGTCACAACACTAACTTCATAAAATGCTTAATTTTGAAACTTTAGAACCTCTCAGGTTAAACCAGTATAAAAAACAGATTGGAACTTGGAGTAATAGACACTGTCTGACACTCAATCCTATTCTGCAGCTGCCACAAGCAGAAGTGACAGCATTTTCTAGGAAGAGAGCTGACACCCTTGCACATGCTGCCCTCAGGAATAGTGCAGCCACGCTGCAAATATTTTCAGATAAAATATTCACTGTAATGTTTGAGCTGGGAAGTCATGCTCTGTGTGAGAATTTTTCACAAAGGTGTGCAGAGGCAGTTTGGGGGAGCTTCTTTTTGAAGAGATCCAAAGTCAACATTTTACCCAGAGAAAAGTAAAAATATACAAAACTAGGCTTGATGCAATTCTAAGCAAGTTTAGCAAAGGATGTAATTATGTCTGCATCCAGTAAATACACTAAACATATAACAGTGGGAATGGACCGCTAACTACAACATCCAAAGGACTTAGCAGGAGAGAAGACTTCCAGGGAGTATTCAGCTTCAGTTAAAATTAGGGCTACACCAAATATTGGCCCGAGCACTCAGGCCCAGTCCTTGGACACTGTTCTTCTCTTTCCAGGGTCACGATTGGAGCATGGTGGCTCTCCTATTCCTGGCTGATGTTTGGAGCATGGTGGGAGCTACTTCTCCCCAACAGACAGCATGCCCATGCAACCACATGGGCGTGCATTAACCTGCACGACATTTCCATCCTTCTATGGCAATACTCTGTGTGGGTACCGCACAGTGAACACGTGTTCACGTGAGTGGATAACTTTTCAAGCTGGGTGAGTGGCTATTGCACTTTTTCTTCCCACCCTATGATTCAGAGATTCTGGCATGTAAGAATCTTTTCAAAAGAAAATTGAAACTCACTAGCCTAAATTCACTCACGATGGAATCCTACCCTCAAGGCAAAAGCAAAACTCCGATGGATCTCAGTGTCAGTTGGGATTTCACTTTCCAGTTCTCTTGTGCTGTGTTTTTACACTTTGGTCTTTTTAAATAAAACGTTTGGAAACAAGACATGTCCTCCATAAAAAAAGAATGCTTCCTGCCCCTGGCATCTCAGAGAAACCATGCTTTTCTATTTCTATCAGTGGTAAGGTATCCTTCTGGGATTGGGTGCCTTCTCTCTTCTCTCATACTTTTTACACAACATTCTGTTTGTTTAAAACAAACTCAAAGGGAGGTCACTTGGCTTCCTCCACTGGGGAATATGGCTCATGCAATAAAAGAGGTTGTTGGTTTGGTTGAAAACTATTACTTGCCTTCTAGTTCTTTAGTCCCCCTTCTATTCTTTGCTACGTAATGGAACATATAATGAGCAGTAGTGTTTGCGTGGGAGAACATTCCCTTGCTCTCTGTTTTTGAAAGATGGATTCCTGACAAAAGTGGTGTATTCAAACCACAATGCACCAGGATGCCATTCAGATACATTCTGGCTTGACTTGCAGGGGCTTGTGCTGTGAACGAGGGAGAAAATCGATTCTCTGTCAATTAGCTATTCTGCTGAGAGCAGGAATGTCTACTCACCATGGTGCAAGTCCCAGTTCTTTCAGCTGGAACTACTGCTGCGTACTGGTGGGGGGAACGTGCATGAGCAAAAAGCCAAGGAAAGGTGGGTTAAGCAGGGAGTCAGGCTGGAAGAGGGAGCTTAGGCTGGGCAAGAGATATTCTTGTAGTTTAACATCTAGACTACAATAGGTGGGATTTCTCATTAATACATTGCAAATTCAAAGTGCATACATTGAAGGAGGAATGCAGAAATATCTTTGCTATAGCAGATAAATCTGATTGCTCACAAGATCAACTGCATCAGTAAGAATAGGATTCAGTCACTGATCAGTGATCAGCCTACATCTGGAAAACAAAATCTCATGTCTGATATATTACCATATTTATTAGGGTTCATATTTATTTATTTATTTATTTATTTTATTTTTAAAACGTTATACCCTGCCCCTCATGCACAGCAGCTTAAAAACATATTAAAATACAAATATAAAAACTCTTACAGGAGGGAGAAACAAGACAAAAAACCCTCCCACCCTACCTGTCTCCCTCGCCAAAAGACTGAAGGAACAGCCAGGTCTTACAACATCACCTAAAAGAGGAGAGGTCCGGGGCCAAATGGGCCTCTGCCGGGAGGGAGATCCACAGCCTTGGTACAGCCACTGAGAATGCCATCTCCATAGTGGCCCCTTGGGAAACCAGAGGGAACTCAAGAAAGGCACCCCTAGTTGATAGGGATGTGCAAACAAAATGGCGTTCAGATGTTCGGCCATTCGGTCATTCCATCCAAAAACTTAGTTTAGGTTTGTGGGTTCTGTCCCGCGGAGTTTGGACCCCCCTAAACTTTTGGAAAATTTTGCCACGGTAGAGGCTTGGGGTGCTCCAGGGGTGCCCGTGGGGACATGGCCGGCTGGCAGAGACACTGCAGCATCAGAGACTGGGGAGGCTTGGCACTTGGCCCCCGGGGGTGCCTGTGGCTCCATGGCTCACCGTCTGAGACCCAGCGGCAGCAGCAGCAGCGAAGGCATAGGGCTTTATGGCTGGCCTGGCATCCCTACTTGGCTGGGCATTGCAGACTGCCAGGCTTCAGTGGAGAAGTGGCAGACATTGGATTGCCCGGTAGCAGAACCCATGGCACAGCAGAGGCAGCAGCATCATCAGCAGCAGACTTTAGATTGCCAGGGCACAGAACCCATGGCACAGCAGAGGCAGCAGAAGCGGACATCGGATTGCCAGGGCACAGAACCCGTGGTGCAGTAGAGGCATCAGAAGTGGATATTGGATTGCCAGGACACAGAACCCATGGAACAACAGAGGCAGCAGAAGCGGACATTGGATTGCAAGGGCACAGAACCCATGGCACAGAAGAAGCAGAAGAAGTAGACATTGGATTGCCAGGGCACAGAACCCATGGCATAATGTGGAATGATGGCTCCCCTTGACTATAACGTAGGCCCCAGAACCCTGACGGTGGATCCTGGGGCTGGAGTGGCTGCTTCATGATGCAGTGGAATGATGGCCCCAGAACCCTGACAGTGGGTCCTGGGACAAGAGTGGCAGCTTCTGGATGAAGTGGATGGACAGTCCTCCCTGCCTGTAACGTAGGCCCCAGAACCCTGATGGTGGGTCCTGGGGCTGGAGTAGCTGGCTGTTTCTTGATGTGGTGGAATGACAGCTCCCTGTGAGCGGAATGAAGGCCCCAGAACCCTGGCGGTGGGTCCTGGGACTAGAGTGGCAGCTTCTAGATGAAGTGGAATGATGGCTCCCCATGAGCGGAATGTCTTCCCCAGAACCCTGATGATTGGTCCTGGGGCTGGAGTGGCAGCTTCTAGATGATGTTGATGGACAGCCCCCTCCCCCCCCCCCGTGCCTGTAATGTAGGCCCCAGAACCCTGA
>QEPC01011349.1:72501-111763 GCA_003113815.1 Sphenodon punctatus
ACTCCCACTATCCCCAGGGGCATCCTGCTGCTGCTGCCACACACTCTCCAGAGCCCTCTCTCACTGCCTGCTGGACCCTATCCACCATCTCACCCTTCCAGTGGCCATAGAGAGGTATCTGGCATGACACACTGCCCTTGACCCTGGGGTCCAGCATGGTTGTCAACACATATTCCTCCCGTTGCAGAAGCTCATCAAACCACACCTTCAGCCCTGCCTTTAGCTGCTGCACCAGGGCAACCATCTCAGCCACCAGCTTCTTGCTCTGAGGGCCAAAATCCTGCTCCTAGAGTATCTCATCCAGACTCCTCAGGAGACTCTGGACCAGAGGGGCCACCTGGCTGATGGTGGCCATGGGGAGGAGCTGATGGACTCCATCACACCCAGGAAAAGTCTGAGGGCAAAGACCATGTGATCCAGTATCTCCCATTCTGCCCCATTGTACCCTGGAGGTGCCCTGCCATCTGTCATTGGTTGAACCTGATGCAAGGCTCGAGAAGCCGCTCAAGCATCAGGAACGTGGAATTCCACCTGATGGACACAGCTGGTGCACTGGGGAGCCTTGATATGCCTGCTTTGCCCAGAGGAGGTCACTGCCCTTCACACCCCGGTTAAAGAAACTGGCCAGTTTCCTCCCCCACTCAGTCAGGGAGCTACGGGTGCCTGCCCCAATCCCCTTCTCCCCCAAGCCCAGAGCATCCCGACCACCAGGTGAAGGGTGTGTGCAGTGCAAGGGATGTTGGTGAAACCCCCTTCATGGACTGCCCTCAATATGTTGGCCATGTTGTGCATCACCACACACCCCTTGGTGAAGGGTGCACCTGGCATGACCCAATCCTTCACCATGGTGATCAGGGCTGCCTCGATGTTCCAAGAAGTGTGGGGGCTGCAGCATCCATGACTTCTGGCTGAAGCAGGACCCACCTATATTCTGCTTCAGGACCCCTCCTGCCATTCCCAAACACTGCCTCCAGGACCTGCCACCAGTGCGCCATCACTGCCAGGTAGGCATGCTGCACCTTCCTGCTCGACCACAGGTCATTGGTGAAGTGGACGGTGGCACCTCCAGCCCTTGCCAGCTGCTCCCTCACCCACTCCTTTAAAGCCCAGTACAGGGCTGGCACCACCTGCTGACTCAGGGTGGTGCATGAGAGCAGCTTAAACTGGGGGGCCAGGAAGCCAATCAGGCACCTAAACCCCATGACCCCAACCACCGCGAAGGGCTACCCATCCAGCGCAATCATTTCCCCCAACAACCACGCCACCCTCCACGTCTTGCAGCTGCCGATGGACTTGGCAGCTGCCCCCACCCCAGCTCCTCCATGGTGCACTGACGCTGCTGCTGCTCTCCCCTAGCAGCGATACCACTTCTGCTGCTAGAAGCAGCTGTTAGAGCAGGATGCTTGCCCACTGATGGAGGCGGACGATTGGCTGCTGCAGTCGGGAACCCACTGGCGTCCACTGCCCCTGCCTGCCCGCTTAGCAGCACAGCGCTGTGGCATTCCTTGTGGTGCCTCGCCATGGCAGTTGTGCCAAGGTTGGTGAGCGCCTTCCCATGCTTCACCGCCTTCTGGCACAAAGTGCACTGCACCTCCCGGGGATCATCCGCCCGCACCAACTTAAAATGTGCCCAGACGGAGGATTTTTTGCCCCCTTCTGTCTTCTGACCCGCACTGAGTGATGCACTGCTGGGAGGGGCAGAACATGGTGGCGACACAGCTCTCGGAGGGACAGCCATCGCCTCAGCACCAGACATCTCCTCCATGGGACTAGTGTCTGCCTTGCTGTCCCCAATCAGAGTGATGTCCCACAAAGGGGAGTACTGGGACCCTGAGGCTGATCGACTGCCCACCATTAATTTTATAAAAAAAATTATTTTATTGATAAAAAATTTGTATCCCGCCCCTCCTGCCCATAGGGCAACCCGGGGCGGCGAACAGCAACAATGAATAAAACAATAAAACAGTTTAAAACAGTTAAAAATACAATAATGCAGGGGGGAAAGACCCTCCCCTCCCCACCCTACCCCCCTCGCCGAAAGCCTGGCAGAACAGCCAGGTCTTACATAAACGTCAAAATGACAGGAAAGTGGGGGCCAACCAAGCCTCCCCCGGGAACAAATTCCACAGCACAGGGGCAGCCACCAAAAAAGATCTAACATCGGTGGCCACCCACCTTGCCTGGGGAACCTCCAAAAAGGCTCCCCCGGACAATCTCAGAGGGCTCACAGGCACATAGGGAGTGAGACGGTCCCGCAGATAAGTGGGGCCCAGTCCATAACAGGCTTTAAAGGTTAAAACCAGCACATTAACTTAGCCCGGTGCTTTATAGGCAGCCAGTTCAGAGCACAGAGCACAGGTGTCATGTGCTCCCTGCAGCCCGCCTCCATAAGGAGATGGGCCGTGGCATTCTACACCAGCTGCAGCCTCCAGACCAACTTCTTGGGCAGCCCCACGTAGAGCGCGTTGCAGTAATCCAGCCTCGAGGTGATGAAGGCATGGATGACAGTGGTGAAGTCAGAGTCTGAGAGATAAGACTGAAGCCACCAGACAAGATGTAACTTCCGAAATGCACTCCCTGCCACAGCCACAACCTGAGATTCCAAGCTGAGCCGTGAATCGAGGAGCACACCCAGACTCCGCACTTGAGACTATGGGAGGGCGAACCCTCTCCCCACCCCCAACAAGAGGAGATTCAACCACCCCCAGGCCCCCCGAGCTCTCGCCCACCAACATGATCCATTATTTATTATTTATTATGTATCATGAAGGCCCTGAGCCCTGTTTTAATAATTTATATTGTATTGATGATTTTAACTTGTATTTTATTGGATTGTTTTATTGTTGGAAGCCACCCCGGGCTGCTTGCAGGAGGGGCGGGGTACAAATTTATAAAATAAATAAATAAATAAATAAATAAACATCACCTCCATCTTGTCAGGATTCAATTGCAGATGGCTCAACCTCATCCAAGCCCCCACAGCTGACAGGCACTGGGAAAATAAGGAGACTACATGGCCTGGATCGATGGAAAAAGAGAGGTAGAGCTCAGTGTCATCAGCATACTGATGACACTGCATGCCCTGAAATACTCTCACGATCTCCCCTAATGGCTGCATATAGATGTTAAACACGAAGGGGGGGGGGACAAAATGGCACCCTACGAGACTCCACACGTGAGGTGCCAGGGAGAAGACGTACACTCCCCCAAGACCACCCGGTGAGTTCTCCCAGCCAGAAATGAACAAAACCAGTTCAAGGCAGTTGCGTCAATCCCGACACGGTCCCACAGGCGAGTCACCAACACCTCATGGTCAACTGTGTTGAATGCAGTCGAAAGGTCTAGCAGGACCAGTAAGGTATGATGACCCTGGTCCAATGCCAGATGGAGATCGTCAACCAAGGCCACCAGTGCAGTCTCTGTACCATACCCAGGCCGAAAACCAGACTGAAAGGGGTCAAGGAAACCAGTGCGGTCCAGGTGTTGCTGGAGCTGCCGTGCCACAGCCCGTTCAATAACCTTCCCTAAAAAGGGGAGGTTAGAGACCGGCCAATAACTGACAAGAGCATCAGCATCAAGAGATGGTTTCTTGAGCAGGGGCCTAACCACAGCCTCTTTCAGGCAATCAGGCAACCTGCGCTCCCCGAGGGAGGCACTAACCACCCCAGCCAGCAACAGCCTTAACGTCTCATGGCTGGCTTTCACCAATCAGGACGGGCATGGATCTTGTTCACGAGTAGTGGCATGAACAGATCCCAACAAGGACTCCACATCGGCAGGCAACACCATCTGAACCCAATCTCACAAAACAGAACAGGATGGGGCATCCATAGCCTCTCCCTCATCTTGGCAACCTGGGCGGGTGGGCAGACAGGCAGTGTGGCATGAGAGGAAGTAGGGAAGGCAGGCTGGGACTTTGACAGGGCACTCAAATAGACTAGCAAAGACTGTGAAGTGTGTGCAAGACAGAGCCAGTCAGATAGGTGGACCGAGATCATCTAGCCAGAGGCCGGCTGGCAGGCTTCCAGCTTACCAATGCCACACGGCGTCATGAGGTCAGTCAGATAGGCCGGCCGAGGCCATCTAGTCAGAGAGTCAGAGAGAGAGAGAGGCAGGGCAGGCATTCGGCATTGGGAGGAAGAGACAGCACCTCAGCAGCAGCAGCCCAGATTGAGGAGTTTCGTTCCAAGACTGCCCCAGCATGGGATGGCATATGCCACTGCACCATCAATCCATGTCTAGGGGCAGCTCGGGGAATCCCAGCAGCAGAAGGTTCATCTTTATAAAAAGCAACTGCTCCACCAACTTGGCTCCCAGTCTCAGAAGGTGTGGCAAGCAAATGTCCCTCGCCATGGAGAACAGCCGCTTGCTGGGGACATTCGTTGGTGGGCAGGACAAGAGACCCTTGGCCATTTTGGACAGGGCCGCCCACACGTTGGTCTTGTCAGCCTAGTAGGCCAAGGGATCGCTGCTGGATTCAATGCATGGTTCCTCCTCCAGGAAGCTCTCCACTGCTGCTGAGGCACTGTCGTACTCCCTCGCATAACTCTGCCTGGGCACCACCTCCACCACTGCCCTCAGCCATGCTGCCTGCCCTGCTGTGCACAAGCCCATGCTTGCGAGAGTGCCCTGTACATACGAGCTGGCAATAGGGGTGCTGCTGCTGCTCAGCCTGCTGCTGATGCTAATACTGCTAGGGCTGGGGGCAGGGATAGACCCACCTGCTAAAAGAGGTGGCTGCTCCCACTCCCACCATCCCCAGGGGCATCCTGCTGCTGCTGCGCACTCTTAGGAGCCCTCTCTGCCTGTTGGACCCTCTCCACTAGCTCACCCTTCCAGTGCCCATATAGCGCTGTCTGGCATGCCACACTGCCCTTAACCCTGGGGTCCAGCATGGTTGCCAAAATGTATTCCACCCACTTCAGGAGCTCATCGAACCATGCCTTCAGCCCTGCCTTCAACTGATGCACCAGGTCAACCTCCTCATCGGCCAGCTTCCTGTCTTCAGGACCACAATCCCACCCCTGGCAGATCTCCAGCCTACTGAGGAGACTCTGGACCAGAGGGGTCACCTGACTGATGGTGGCAGTGGAGTAGCTGATGGTCTCCATCACAGCCAGGAACGGTCTGAGCATGAAGACCGTGTGCGCTAGGATCTCCCATTCTGCCCCATCATACCTTGGAGGTGCCCCACTGTCCATCACCAGTTGAACCTGATGCAAGGAGGCTTTCTGCTTGAGAAGCCGCTCGCGCATCAGGAACGTGGAATTCCACCTGGTGGACACATCCTGCACCAGCTGGTGCACTGCGGAGCCTTGCTCGACCTGCTTCACCCAGAGGAGGTCGCTGCCCTTCATGCTCCAGTTAAAGAAACTGGCCAGTTTCCTCACCCGCTCGATCAGGGAGCTAAGGGTGCCTGTCCCAATCCCCTTCTCCCATAAGCCCAGAGCATCCCTGACCACCAGGTGAAGGGTGTGTGCAGCACAAGGGATGCTGGTGAAGCCCCCCGCACGGACTGCCCTCAATATGTTGGCGGTGTTGTCCGTCACCACACAGGGCGCACCTGGCGTGACATACTCCCTCACCATGATGGTCAGGGCTGCCTCAATGTTCTGAGCAGTGTGGGGGCCATCCATTACTTCTGCTTGAAGCAGGCCCCACCTATACCCTGCTTCTGGACCCCTCCTGCCACTGCCAAACGCTGCCTCTGGGTCCTGCCACCAGTGCACCATCACTGCCAGGTAGGCATGCTGTGCATCCCTACTCGACCACAGGTCAATGGTGAAGTGGACGGTGGCACCCCTAGCCCTTGTCAGCTGCTCCCTCACCCGCTCCTTTAAAGCCCAGTACAAGGCTGGCACCACCTGCTCACTCAGGGTGGTGCACGAGGGCAGCTTAAACTGGGGGGCCAGGAACCCAGTCAGGCACATAAACCCCATGTCCCCGACCACTGAGAATGGCTGCCTATCCAGCACAATCATTTCCCTCTACATCCTGCAGCTGCCGATGGACTTGGCAGCTGCCCCTACCCTAGCTCCTCCATGGTGCACTGACACTGCTGCTGCTCCCCCCTAGCAGCGATACCACTCCTGCTGCTATAGGCAGCTGTTAGAGCAGGATGTTTACCCACTGATGGAGGTGGACAACTGGCCGCTGCAGTCAGGAACCTGCTGGCGTCCGCTGCCTCTGCCTACTCGCTTAGCAGGGGGGCCAGACCGTGAAGGGCCTTATAGATCAACACCAAAACCTTCAACCTAGCTCAGCACGCATTGGCAGCCAGTGCAGAGTCTGGAGCACAGGTGTAATGTGCTCCCGACGACCCGTCCCCGACAGGAGACGGGCCGCCGCATTCTGCATTAGCTGCAGCCTCCGAACCAGGAACAAGGGCAGCCCCATGTAGAGCGTGTTGCAGTAGTCCAGCCTCGAGGTGACGAAGGCATGGATGAGGGAGACCAGGTCCGGGCCAGAGATGAACGGACGCAGCCTCCGCACCAGATGCAACTGGTGGAAAGCAGCCTTCATGACTGCCTCCACCTGCCACTCCAGGTGGAGGTGCACGTCCAATATCACCCCCAAACCCCGGACCTGCTGAGCTATAGGAGGGCAAACTACCCCAATCAGGCAGGCCACTACCTCCTTCGCTCTCCCCACCAACATCACCTCTGTCTTATCGGGTTTGAGCTTCAGTCTGCTCTGCCGCATCCATTCCGCCACCGCCTCCAAACATTGGGATAGCAACGAGACAGCAGGGTCTGGGTCAGTTGAAAAAGAGAGGTACAGCTGAGTATCATCAGCATACTGGTGACACCGCAACCTGAACCCTCTCACGACCTCCTCCTCGGGCTGCATATATACATTAAATAATAATGGAGACAGAATGGAACCCTGCGGAACGCCACATGATACACTTTGAACAGGAGAGGCGACAAGATGGAACTTTGTGGGACACCACATGTGAGGTCTCGGGGTGACAAAAAGCAATCTCAGAGCACCACACACTGAGTTCTTCTGGCCAGGAAAGAGCGGAACCACTCAAGAACAATCCCACCCACCCCGGCTCAGTCCCGCAGGAAAGTCACCAACATCTCATGGTCAACGGTATCAAAAGCAGCTGACAGATCTAACAGAATTAGCAGGGTTGAATGACCCTCATCCAATTCATGGTGGAGGTCATCAACCAAAGCCACAAGGGCAGTCTCAGTGCCATAGCCTGGACAAAAGCCAGACTGAGAAGGATCCAGATAGCCGGTGCGGTCGAGATGCTTCTGCAGCTGCTGGGCCACAACCTGCTCAATAACCGTATACATTGTGTAATGACTCAACTTTGCTCAAAATACTAGCTATAAACTATCATGAAGATATTTTAACATAAAGATAGGGAAAGTCTACGTTTTTTGTGTTCTTTCCGCAAAAAAAATAAAGAACATATACAACTCCAACTAAACTAAGAGCATAGAGCCAGATTCAGTGGAGACCTAGTAATGTTACAGTATGCAGCTAAGTGAGAAGACGATCTAGCTTTTGTTAATGTGGCATGAAGTGAGTGTGCAGAACTTACACAAACAGGGTTGGACTTTGGATTTTTGTGGCCCTAGGCACTTCTGAGGCTGCTGCCCCCCAAAGTCACACACCCCCAGCCACACACCCCAAGCCACATCCCCAAGACTATGTTCCTCCCCAAGCCAGGCCAGGCTCCTCACTTTGCAAAAAAAATAAAATTAAAAATAAAATCAGAGAGCAGGTTGGGGGGCCAACTGGGGGCAGGTCCTGGAGCGAGGGAGCAGGGGGGCAGGGTAGAGAGTGAACAGGCTGTAGGAATGAGCAGGCAGGCCAGACAGTGAGCGGTCTGGGTGGCCCGCAGCACAGCAGTCAGCTTCCCTGTGCATGGCTCAGGCATGCCCACATCAGCCGCCACCATATTTGCTCTCTGCACATGCAAAGAGAGCAAATGTGGTGAGGGCTGGTGTGTGAATTCCTGAGGAGCACACAGGGAAGCTGGCCTCTGCAGCCACCTGCACAGCTGAGCCAATTCCAGCTGTGCATGTGGATGTGGCAGTGGGTGGTGGTGGCAGCTTTGGGGGGGCGAGTTGACACCCCTCCAAATCCACTACCCTAGTACAGCCCTGTAAATAGACTGACACAGAGGCTTCTTGCATGTCTACCCACTTGCAGTCCTGCCTGGGTCCATTTTAGATGGACCCTGCAATTTCCCTGCCCTCTCCCCCTCCCCAAACCATAGAGTTGAGGACAGATCACCTGACATTCTAGGCTGACTTGTGTAATGCTATGGTGTTTCATGGGGCAGCAGCTGGCCGAAAGTGGAGCTGAAGCTTGGGTCAAGCAGATAGACAGCAGCTCTGCTTCGGGCCAGTGTCCTGGGTTTGGCCGACCTGCTCTGCAGACAGTGCCCCAAAAAGTTCCAGAGCACTGCAAGTGGGTCTGCATTCCACATCTTATGGGGCCCTTTTAAACAGACTGGCCAACTCGGGCTGAAGCAGCACCAGGGCAACCATACATCTAAAAACACCCACTGAGATTGTGAAAAGGGCATGCAATAATTTGTGATAACAGCATAATTAATGTAACAACATTTAGCCCCTTCATCATAGAACCAAAGAGTGCAGTCAGAGGAAGAAAGAAATTGGTGACCTCTAGTCTCTGAAGGGGCTCTGCCCACACTGAAAATACAGTACAGGCTCAGAGGATCCCCTTTTAGTTTGCAGAGTAGCTGCCCATAGCCTGAGTTAGTGTAATGTCAGTCTCTGGGCGTTTTCAGACAAGATGGCTCCTGCAGGCACCATGAACTTACCCAGGCAGTGGCAGGAGCCATCACTCCAGCGAGGATCTATCCTGGACACTAAACAAACATGATGATGACCAAGACTGGAGTGGGGAGACACAATGATGTTCATCCACCCAGCCCTGTGCCCATGCTGCATGGAGTGGCCCACCCCCTGTGGGGGACAGACGGCCATGGCAGCCAATGACTGTCCGGAACTGACAGGGACCCCAGTCAGGGTGAGTAAATCAGCCGCTCATATGTAACAGCATGCTTTACACCTGGTCAGGCAGCTGTTCCCCGGGAGGTGTTGACGTTTAGTCAAGGCTGTGATTCTGGGATTTCCCTGAGTCACAGCCCAAACTAAGTGCCAACGCTACCTGGGAAACAGCCTGGGCTAAAGGTTTCAGAAGTGATGATGACGTACAATTCCACGCAGGTCAAAATGTGAAATTGTGATCTAGCATCACATCTGAAAAAAACCCACCCTCGGTGTAAAAAGATTGGAGCAAACGGATATGGAGATCTGGTTAGCCTGTTATTTCAGTAGTAAGGGCATGTGACCTGGGGAAATACCACCAGCCAAGTCCCATTGGGCTCAGATCACAGGCCTCTAAGAGTGTACACATGAGGGCAAAATGTAGCTGTGCTAAGATACCACAAAACTTTATATTTTGAGATTTGTTGACCTCTCTTTCCCTTAGGAACTGGCAGAGAGAAAAAGACTATCCTTGAAAGCAGTGTCTGTTCTGCAGGAGCACTGCCCGATGTGAACTACTGAATTGCTTCCAGGGGACCACTGGCCATGGCAAATTACAGTAGTGTTTTCCTCCAGGTTGATGGATTCTATCATTATGATAAAACAAATGCACAGGTAATAACAAAACTGCATTTAATCTGGCCTGGACATACCATTCTAAATTAACATATGCCGTATCTCTTCATCTGCAATATGACATTTGGTAGGGCTAGGACTTGGGGCAAAATCTCAGTTCTCAGTTTATTGGTTCTTGGTTCTCCCGTTATCAATTCTATCATATCTATCGGTATCAGATCTTTAACATTGTGGTTTTCGCCATTGACTTCAATGGGGAAAATTGAAATGTTAAAAATCCGAGAAAAAAAGCAACGCAAAAGAACCAATATTGCCAATACCGAGAATTATCGGTATTATCGGAATAGAATGATAAGAAATTTTTTCCCCAGTGCTGGAGACAGATTGTTTTGCCAATACCTAGCAATTTGCCAAGGCTCAGAAATTAAATCTGAATAGATACCTAAGGATGGTGACGCCTCAATTATCGCTATATCCTCCTGTTGGACGGTGCCATCAGTCCTTTGGTGTATTTCTGAAATTTCCGCCAAGAGTCCCTTGCTCCATAAATAAACCACTGAAAATCCCAGTTTAACTATGCTATTCCTCATTGTGGAAGACCATGGTGATTCAAATGTGTCCTTGGCAAGTAAGGGAAATAAACCTGATCGAGGGAATATCTCAGCACATAGCCAGAATGTCAGGGCATACTTCAGAGCTCTCTTGTTTCATCTGAGTTTCCCCATCTCCAACCTGACAGCAGCTGAAGGTATTCCAACAGGTAGTTGAAGGAGTTTCCTCAGGAATATAGACTGAACCCTATCCAGATTAAACGGGCGAATAACTGCCCAGATTGCTGCTGCATAGAGTAGTTGGGAAGCAACCTTTGCGTCAAAAACCTTTAGAGACATGATCTCTCTTCCTGCACCCAGTAAAATAATTCAGAATAACTGCACCCGTACCTGTTGCTCGATTTAAGGCCGATTTAGCCTGGGCTTCCCAGCTACCTGTTTTGTTAAGAATAATACCAAGGTACTTATACTGGTCGACTTGCTCAATAGGTTCAGACCCTATCTTCCATGGGAATTTCTTTCTCCCTTTGCTGAAGACCATGATTTTAGTTTTAGCATAATTGAGTTGCAGTTGATTAGTGGAGCAATAGTTCATCACCTCTCTTAGTTGTTTTTCCATCCCAACTTTTGACTGGGATAGGATGACCACGTCATCCGCGTATAGAAGAGCTCCTACAGTCTGACCTGCCAATCTAGGAGGAAGAGATCCTGAGGCAGAAACCCTTGGAATTAAGTTGTTAAGAAAAACATTAAATAAACCTGGGGCCAGTGTACAACCCTGCCTCACTCTAATACAGGACGGAATCTCCTTTGTTAGTTGTCCAGTACTATTTGTCTTAATCCTTAGAATGTTGTCAGAATGAAGAGCCATCATGAGATAAAGAAGTCTGCGATCAATTGAGTTTTTTTCTAATTTTTGCCACAGCCAGGATCTATCAACTGAGTCAAAAGCAGCCTTTAAGTCTATAAAGGTAGCAAACAATCTTTTATTTTTTGTCACATATTTTCCAACCAAGTGCATGAGTATTAAGACATGGTCTATTGTAGACAGGCCCGTCTGGAAACCAGCCTGTTCTGGATATATAATTTTTTCTTTCTGGAACCAGTTTGTAAACATTTCTGCCAGAAATTTGGCATATAGTTTTCCGATGATACTAAGGAGGCTGATGGGGTGATAATTGGATGGGTCTCCTCTTGGACCCTTCTTATGAATAGGTACGACAACAGCTACCAACCAATCAGCAGGAATCAAGCCATTCACATTAACCCAAGTAAATAAGTCAGGAATGGCACCCACCAGTCTTTTTGGTCCTTCAGAAATTCCGCCGGGATAAAATCATAACCTGGAGCCTTCCGTGTCTTTAGATTGTCAATCAATTTGCTCACAGCCAGAGCATCGACTGGCAGTCAGCTTGATGTTTCTTGGATTGCAAAGGGGATAGTATAGTCTGGATAGTCTGAGAATTTAGATGTAAAATAATACTCCCATTTTGCACTTTGGATCACTACTGTGCTTCCCATCTTATGGCTCATTGAGGCTCCCTTTAGAACTTTCCAGAATAATCCAGAACCCTTTGCCTGGGCCGCTAAGTATAACTTCTCCCACTGGCTAGTTTCATAGTATCTCTTTTTTTGTTTAATCAATATACTTCCCTCTAAGTTCCTTGAAGGACATTGCACTGGGATACCTTTTGCAGAGTGGCTTTGTCCTTTTTATTTTCAGCAAGCTGAAACAGTGAATCATATTTTAATAGAATGTCAACTTCATTATAGGATCAGAATGCAATATTGGGATCCACTTAGATATCCAGGCAGATCAAGCTTAGAGCTTGCATCAATTCTATTACCAGACCAAGTTCCTGAAGTTTCTCAGGCAGTAGCAACTTTTTTGTTAAAGTCTCTGATATTTCGTGAACGTTTTTTGAATTTCAATTTACCTGGATTTTAGAATACAGGAACTTGTGAAACTCGAGATCCTTTTTATAGATGTGACTGATGCTATGTTTAAGTGAATTTTGATGCTATGATAATTCAGCTGGATGTAGTGTCATTTGCTTTCTTTTAAAACTGTTTTATGGGTTATGGCCTTTGGCTATGCCCAGTTACCAATAAACTGACTGAAATAGAAACTGATTAGAACCAAGAGTGCCGTCATTGGCCAATTTCGGGTCCCAACAATACACAGAGTCCCATCCCTAACATTTGGTATTGTGCAATTAATCTCCTCTCAGAGTACTGTTCTGTGATGGTACAGTCCATTTTAATTGCAAACTTTGCTAACATACTGTCATTATTTTGAAAGCACTTTTAAAAATTACCTGCCATCTGGAACAAAAATTCTGGTCACAAGTGTTTGTTGAGAAAATTTACAAAGGCAACAAGCTGGATGGGTTGAGAGAACAAGACTTCATTTTCAGGGCAGTGGCTTTAGCAAGGCACAGATATTAGAGGCAGTTATTTCTAATAATTAGATGCTATTAGTTGCCACCAGATATATGCTTGAAAAAACCAGGAGTAACCCAGGTCAGAATTTCCTTTTCGACAGATTTATTTTCTCATCACAAACAGCTGAAAAAAGGATGTGGTCATTTTGTGTTTAAAGTCTTTTTCTCTGCCTCTTTCCTTAATTACAGTTCTCTCTTCCAAATTCTACCAGCTGCTGCCCCTGAAACGGGTAAACAAATCAACTTGAGAAGATACATTGCAAGATGGGCTCAGAATACATATGTGAATTCTGTCCAAAGAAAAATCTTACTGCTTAGGAGGACGTGTGGATTAGCTTTAGGAAAGGTTAGGACAGATTGATTTTTCATACATATTAAAGTTCTCCTGCACCTGTTAAAATAAATCAATATATGAATGAAGTATGGTTTGATGGAATCCTGCATTCAAATTGACTATAACAGAAACCACCGAGGAAATACAAAATAATGAGGCTCACAGCTAAATGGTCAATGAAAGTTCTCTCCCACAGTCACAAAGACAAAAGGTCAGATTTCGACACTCTTAGGCCATTTTTACATGAGACAGTCCCACTCATGCCCACGCAGATCCGCTACGTGAGCATGAGTGGATGCTGCCCGTGTGTACGCTGCGGCCAGTGAGTGGGGGGGTGCGCACTCCCACGACCACGTATCCCCACTCACCCCTCACACATTCCCACTCACGGAGCAACCGGTGAAAACGGAGATTGCTCCGTGAGTGGGGATGCGTAGGGGGTGGGGGTGCACCGGCACCCACACTGCAGCACACGCACCTTCCCCCCACGCTCCCGCAGCTCATATAAAAACGGCCATACTCATTTTGGGTAGTGCCTCACCCTTCATTTAGATCCCATTGTAGTCAGTAATAGCCAGCGTTAGTTAATGGATCACAATCCGGTCCAATTCTGACCCCCTGACGGGTTATGAATTTCTTCTGTGCAGTATAGAACGTTCTTAGCTACCAATGAAATCATCAGAAAATGTCAGGAAGACATGAAACAACTAGTAGATTTTTCATTTGCACATATTATTAGCATCTTTAGAGTTTCATCTGAATATTCAAATAAATATCAGCATCTGAAATTAATTTATTTGTCTTCATATATTTCATTTTGGATACTCCAATTTTTTTTAGCATTTCAGGCATTTCAGTTATTTGGTTATCTGACTGAATATTAAAAATAAAATGACCAANTTAAAAAAAAAATAAAAAAATCAATATCCATTTTTAATCTCATATATTTAAAATTACATGATGTACTTGTAATGTGCAACATAACTAAGTCAGCCATCCCTAAAAAAAAAAAAAAAAAAAGACATCAATATCCAACATGATAAAAGAAGTGGAAATTAACAGTGTTTTGTATCTGCTTTGCCAACAAGCAAAATTGTTGGATAAGATAGTAGCCACAGATATTCATTTCAGACTTATTCCCAAACACAGAATAGGTTTAAATATTGATCAGACTACTGTTACTGCAGCTTGTTGGGAAATGGGTTCCTCTCCTGCAAAAAAAAACCCAACTAAAAATCCATTTAGGATGAAACTTTGAAATTTGTATCAATATGTAAATTCCAAAAATCTATCATTTTCAAACCAAAATAATGTTTTCATATCCTAGATCGGCCCCTGCAGTCATCTGGGCGCACCCTCCTCAAGGTCCCCTAGGTATTTCGAGTGGTGACGATGAGGAGAGCGTTCTCGATGGCCACACTGAGACTGGAATTCCCTTCTGACGGAAGTCCGCTTGACCCCAGAGCTTCTCTCTTTCCAAAGACAGTGTAAGACCTGACTGCTCCACCAGGCTTTTGGCGAGGGAGATGGGTGATGGGTAGGGGATTGGGAGGGAAAGGAATATTTTTGCTCAGCTTTTGGATGTTTTTACTGCTGTTTTTATATTGTTATTTGTATTTTGTTTATTTATTGATTGTGTTATTTATGTTTTATATTTGTTATGGTTTTTAAATGTTGTGAGCTGCCCCGAGCTGCTATAGCAGGAGGGGACGGCCAAGAAATCTAAGAAAATAAATAAATAAATAAATAAATAAATATTCCATTAATTACACATGCATACACAAAATAATTTTTTCTGGTGCACTGTGGGAAATGTATTTCCTAGCAGACTTTATGGAATCTTTGTCTTTTCTCCCTTTGATGGGGGCAGCAGGGTGTGTTGCGAAAAATCCTGCTCAGTTGATCTGTTTCTATCTATTTTTTCCCCTATTTTTATCCAATTTTTGGGGGGTGAGGGACAGGAATGTTTGCTTAGACGGGTGTCATTCTTGCTGTTAAAGAAGTGTTTTAAAGCATCAAAAAGAATACTTTTGCAGTATTTCCCAAGACAATCAAACCCTGGATTCATCTAATATTCTCTAGAATAATTTGTTCAAATGTCAGATCCACTTAACCGGTTGTTCCTAAGGTTTTGCCTCTGTGACCCAACTTTGAGACTTAAACAGAATCTTGTGACCATGGACAGCAACAAAGACATATAAAATATCCCCATACCAGGTGGAATTAATTTTGACCCCATCTGCAGATTGGATGCACATTTGCAGTCCTCCTGGTCCACAGATTGGGAACCTCTGTCCTTGACCATTAAAAACTTTGTCCCAGTGTATAAAGACTTTATTGTTGTGGACTTTCTATTATTATCAGATGTTTAGCTTTCATCATTTTTTTATTAAGTTTAGCAGGAGAACATAGGAGGAGATTTTTTTATCTGTCAGGTTTAAAAAGAAAAAATACCAGTACAGGTGCCCATTGTAATGGGAAAACAGTTGTGTGACACTTGAGAGTCCCTGTTTAGAAAGAAAATGCTGATGTCCATAAACCCTAATCATTCTTGTGTCCATCACTATAATGCAGATAGACGAATTCAAGATGTGTGGGTACATCATTTTTGATTGAATAGCAGGCGAAATGATTTACAAATGAGACTACTCAGACAAGGCAAGTATAAAGGGTCTCCTCAGCAATCCATAACGCCACAAAGCCCCAGACTTTACTTTAGACTTTCAGATTACTTGGTTCTGTGCTGAGATGCCAATTTTCCACCCTTGAGATATGATCTGCTAAGGATACTTTTTCAGCTTTTTCAGATGGGAAAATAAATGACTCTAACCCAGATGTTTAAATTCCTTTGACGTTTCATGGCCTTGGCCTTTCCGTGTTTTCTCCTCTTTTGCTGGATCCGTCCCTCTCTGTTTTGCTGCCAGAGGAATGCAGTTGACATCTAAAAAGCTTTCGTGATGTATCATAAATGTTCCATTTAAGACTTGCTGTTTCACCTGATGGGCTCCGTCTGGCCTTTCCGTACAGCGAACGTAACACTTTCCCCAATTAGCACCTACCCTGTGGAAGTTTAACAGTACCAGCTCTCAACAATGTTTATTCATGGCTTCTCTTGGGCAATATGTAACTGCAATGTATTTGGATCATTTGCTTTTGCATTTATCAAGTGGAACAGCAGGTTTATTTTACTTTATAATCCTAAAAAACCAAGCCTTCCCTCATTACCAATTTGGATGGTTCACCCCCAAGACTAAATGGAACCTGAGAGGTTACAGAAGGATCTTGGGGATTTACCCCCTGATCTCGATGACCGTCCGCTCAGTGACCTCATGGCTTTATGGAACAGCTTGCTGATCGAGGCCATTGACCAGACGGCTCTGTGGCGTCAGCGACCTCAGCGACGGCTCCTCAGGCCTCCGTGGTTTATGGAGGGCATGAGGTTGTTGTAGTGGGAAGGGTGGTGGTTGGAGCAATGGTGGCACCTTTCGTGTGCTGAAGCTGACAGATTGCAACATAGAGTCAGTTTACGTGCCTATGCTGTAGCTGTAAGGGCAGAAAAAAGGAGTTTTTTGCTACCCATATAGCCTCTGCAAAATCTCGTCCAGTGGAGCTCTTCTGGGTGGTAAGAGAGTTGTTCAGTTCTCCTTCCCTCCACCTCAAACTGCAGTCATCTAGTGCCAGCTGTGACATGTTTTTTTATTATTTTTGCAGAGAAGAATTGCTCAGATTCATCACCACTTCAATGCCACACTTATTGCAATGCATGATCCAGAGGTTGTGGAAGTCCAGTCCTGTCCAGTTTCATGGGATCAATTCCAGTTGGTATCGTCCACCGAGGCGGAGGATGTTCTTGGAGTTGTTAGGGCCACCTATTGTGAACTTGACCCATGCCTGTTCTGGCTGGATAAGGGCACCCGGGAGATGGTGGGGCCATTGCTGGCAGAGGTAAACAATGCCTCTCTTGGGAGGAAAGAGTGCCGGGCTGCCTCAAAAAGGCAGTGATGTGGCCTCTGCTCCAAAAACCATCATTTGACATTGATTCCCTCGCCAGTTACTAGCTGGTCTCTAACCTTCCCTTTTTAGGGAAGGTTATTGAGCAGGTTATCACTCAGCAGCTATGGGGGCATCTAGACTGCACCAGTTATCTGAATCCCTCGTAGTCCGGCTTTTGTCCAGGCTATGGCACTGAGCCTGCATTTCTGGCTTTGGTCAATGACCTTCACTAGGAATTAGATCAAGGTTGCTTGACCTTGCTAATTCTGTTAGATCTTGTCTCAGCTGCTTTTGATACTGTTGACCATAAGATGTTGGTGACTCGCTTGTGGAATTCAGCTGGAGTGGGCAAGATCATACTTGATTAGTTCTGCTCTTTCCTAGCTGGAAGGAGCCAGCATGTGGTACTCGGGGACTGTTTTTCATCTCAACGAGGCCTCACGTGTGGAGTCCTGAAAGCTTCCATTCTGTCCCTGCTCCTGTTCAATGTTTATATGCAGGCGCTCGGCGAGGCCATGAGTGGCATGGGGTGCGGTGTCATCAATATGCTGATTACACCCAACTCTACCTCTCATTTTCATCCGACCCAAATCCAGCAGTCTCAGTGCTTACCCAATGTCTGGCAGCTGTTGGGGACTGGATGAGGGTGAGCTGACTGAAGTTGAATCCCGACAAGACGGAGGTGGTGGTAGTGGGTAAGGCAGCGGATGTGGCAGCTCCCATCATTTATAGGATTTGCCCTCCACTGGTTTCCCAGGTTTGCAGTCTGGGCATGCTCCTTGACCTGCAGCTCCGCCTGGATCTCCAGGTGGGGGCTGTGGTGAGGAGTGCATTTCACCAATTACATCTGGTGCAACAGCTTCAGCTGTATGTCTCAGATAGTGACTTGGCCACTATCATCCATGCTTTCATTACCTCGATATTGGACTATTGCAATGCACTCTATGTGGGGCTACCCATGGTGATGGTCCGGAGACTGCAGCTAGTGCAGAATGCAGCAGCCCATCTCCTTAGGGGGCTGGGTCACCATGAGCACATTACACCAGTGCTCAGGTCTCTGCACCAGCTGCCTATAGTCTTGCGGGCACAATTCAAGGTGTTGGTTTTGACCTATAAAGCCCTATATGTCCTTGGCCCAACTTACCTGCAGGATTGCCTTGCTCTCCACTCTGTTCTGCCTGGCTTTTGGTGAGGGAGATGGGGTGTAGGGTGCGGTGTGTTTTTTTCTGGCTTTTTGCCTCCTCTTTTAATGCATTATTTTGGTTTTATATGTTTTAAATATTGTAAGCCACCCCAGGCTGCATGGCACAGGAGGGGTGGGGTAGAAAATTGTTTTATAAATAAATAAATTACCAATTTTACAAGCTGATCACCTTGTACACTTTAAAGGTTCTAACCCTAATACCGAGCTGATTAAAGGACATGGAGGGGGAAATCTAAACAAATTCCTATTTTGGGAACCCTTGACCACCCAAGTATCTGTTCATGCCCACCTCATTCTGCCCAGGAACTTGCCCATCTAAATTTGCTCCAGTCTTTTTCACCACTCTGGAGGACAGTGGATACCCTTTCCTTGCCCAGTTCTTTGGACCAATCCAGCATGGCTTCACCTCCTGCTTTTGCAATCACTGCCACTGATATTTGCTTTTGCTTCCCCCATTGTCTCAGCCATGACCACTTCATCATTCACAACCTAACTGACAGGTTGTTCCCTGCATGCCCCCATCAATGGAACCTTGCAGCTACAATATATAGGCACCATATGCCTAATCCTGCTGCTGTACAGCATGGACTCTCCATATAGCATGGCAACAGCCAGGCAATCAGATCCACCCCTGGCAATTATAGTCCTTGCTGTTCCAGGCTCCAGGGATTTGCCCCATTTTCCCTGCAGTCCTGCATGCTATAGCATGGGCCCCAGTTAGACTGGGGTCCTACCCTATTGTGCGTAAATTGGCAAACTCTGACTCTAGAGTCACCTTCAGCTCTTTGACCCCATTGCAGTACATGGATGTGGCTCTGGAGATTAGTATACTTTGCCCACCCCTGCTGCAGTGTAAGACAATTTTGACTAATCCAGCCCTACTCATACATTTTACATAGGTGTTGGCTTCCATGTTTGTTAAGAGGCAGCAGAATAGAATATGACTTTCTCAATTTAATTTCACCAAGTTCTTCTTATTCTCCCCAGGGCCGGCCTTACTGTGGAGCAGTTCGGGGCAGCCTCCCTGGACCCCGCTCCTGCAGTGGGGGGCTGCACTCAGGGCCCCCAGCTCCAGGCCACTGTCTGTCTCAGCCAGGGAGTGAGGGAGAGGAAGAGTCCCCGCCTCTCTCTCACTCCCTGGTTGAGTCCGAGACAGGCAGTGGAGGGGGCTAGGGAGTGAGGGATAGGCCCCACCTCTCTCTCACTCCCTGACCCCCTCTGCTACCTGTCAGTCTCAGTCAGGGAGTGAGGGAGAGGTGGGGCCTCTGCCTCTCTCTCACTCCCATGCCAAATCCGAGACAGGCAGTGGAGGGGGCCAGGGAGTGAAGCAGAGGCCCTGCCTCTCCCTCACACCCTGGCAACTTCCAGTGGCAGCAGGAGTGGTGGCAGATTGAATATGCTGCTGCGGTGCTTGCCCAACTCAGGGAGCTGGCAAGCAGGCCCGGCGCGGGGACCAGGCCGGTGGCGGATGAGGTAAGTGTTAGAGGTGTTCACCAGAGGCCCATGTCATTTTTTGTTTTCATTTTTCATTTTTATTATTTAAATCTGTCATTTTAATTTTCATAAACATCAAATTTTTGTTTTGTTTTTTGTTTCATTTTCATTTTCCATTGGTTTCAATGGAAACCCATTTTCAACTGTAACTTTTTTGTTTTCATTATGTTTGGCTGACACATGGAGGGAATATACCTCCAATGGAAGGCATAAAGTGTACCAAATTCCAAAAAGATTGGATGAAGGAATCCAATTGTATAAGCAGTTGAATTATATTATTTTGCAAAAATCTTCATATACATTCTTAGCTGTAACTTCTTTGCCACACATTTAATTTAGCTGAAACTTGTCAGGTTTATACCCCTCCTCATATTTACTATTTCGGCCAACCTTCAGAAGGATTGGATAAAAGATCCTGGTTGTATAAGAAATTAACACATAAATGTATGTCTGACTGTAACATCTTTTTAGTCCAACAAGTGAACATTAAAATTTTCAAGGCTGTATATCACACATTCATGATCATCTCTACCAAATATAAGAAAGATGTGAAAAAAGGGTCCCAATTTTATATGCCTGCACATCATATACAGAGAGGGAGCCTATGCCAGGGATTCTCTTACATGTCACTGTGGAATAAGATTGGTTTGTGATGCCAATTAGCCATCAGAAATGTCAACGAAATATCCTCATTCTGTATCCCAACATCTCTCCTCCACTTGTTAATGGGAAGTCAGAAGCATCTGTTTAGGAAAGAGCCAATAGAGATTCTCTTATGTCCTCTGTCACAGTGCTGCAGGATGTGATTGTGATGATAATTGGCCAGTCTGGATGTGTAAACTATGTCTCCTGATTGCTGGGATGCTATGCCCAACATCCCAGTTATGTCCCTTCTATGCCTGCCTGCGGGTCGCCCTCTATGCCCACATTGAAGCCACTACCGATTGGTCCTGTAAATCTGGAAGCATGCAGAAATTNGCACCATGCCAGGTGTCTGCCTCTGACTGGCACTGCATGTGCTGTTATTTATCTAAATAATGGTCTTCAAGGGGACAACTTCGATTGCTTATAAAATTGGGTCCCTTTATCAAATTGTCCTGTAGTTTGGCAGAGATGACAGGGAAGATATGTGATATACTCCTGCCAAAAGTCTTGTAAACAGGATGGAATATTGAAATGTTACAGGTGGAAATGCATTTTCAAATTAATGTCTTATACCGTAAGGACCCTTTATCCAATATTTCCAACATTTGACAGGATTGTTAATCTTGTGGAGGAACATAATATTCCCAGGTTTCATGCAAATTAGATGGAAGATAAAGAAGTTGTAGCCATGAATGCATATGGAGTGTTTCTTAAAATAACAACCTTCAATTGCTTCTAAGATCAGCTCCCTTTATCTTTTCAAAAATCGGTACACATCGTGCCCTTCATAGATGGAAATAAATTTTTCAGTTTTTTCCCTTTATTTCAAAAACAAAAAGTTGTTCTCATTTCTATTTTCATTGTTATAATTTGCCTTTCGTTATTGCAATAATGATAACTAAAACAACAATTTTCATTATTGTTAGTATAAAATGACATGCACACCCCTAGTAAGTGCTGTGCCCTGAAAAATGACTGAGCTTGGGGATAGGCAGAGGGGAGTGCCCCCAGACAGAGCCAGGGAATGCCCCCTGAGCTGGCAAGTGCCCCTTGGCCCAGTGGCGGGAGAATAAGGCCCCACATTTCTCCCCCACCTTGGGCTCTGCAATTCGTAAGGCTTGCCCGGATTCTCCCATTCAGGTTATCCCATATTTCCCATCTCATTTTGTATTAGAGTGAGGAAGATTGCACCCGAAAAGAAAGCAAGGGATTCAGCCAAAAGGAATGGGAATGGCTTAAAAAGAGTCATTTATATACACAGTCTCTTCCTGGAAAAACAAACTGTCTGCCAAAAATATCCAATCCTGTAAGTGAAAGTTGACTCTGGACATCTTTACCTTTTGCAGTCCTTATGTTACACTTCATAATGCTTGAGCAATTTCTTATTTTCTCTAGCACGCGCAAGCAATCTCTCGTCCCTTAAAGGAACAGTCATTGACAATCAAATATACAATCACTCACATCCTCATATATAAATAGTATTAATAAAAACAACACAAACATGGTTGGTGCATCCCATTTTTTCCTTCTAAATTCCACACTAAGAGAATTCTTTGCAGTGATGCACTCCTCTCATTCTTATAAAACGGAGTCACAGAAGAAATGTGGAAGGATGAGCAATGGTACCTTTGGGATTCTTGTGCTTATTTTTCAAAGCAATGGTATAGCGACAAGCAAACACATAAATCATTTTCAAATCCCAATTAGAGGGCACTATAGTGACTGTTTTTACACCGACGCGAAATCCAAAATAATGTCTCTCAACCTGGGTTTAAATGTCTGTGTAAAAACCTAATCCTAGTTTAAAATATCTGGGTTGCAGCTGACCCTAGTTTTATTTCATCTTCATTTTCAAGGATGTATTTAACCTGGGCTCAAATAAGCCTGGGTTAATGTCCATATAAACCGTAAATCTGAATGGAGGACCTTTTTACAGGGACACACACACCCCGCCCACGTGTGTGACAGCATGGGGGGACATCCATCTGACCACTAGTGAGGATAGGTGGGGGTGCGTGTGTGCGTGCGTGCGTGCTCCTGTGCTCCACCCATTTCCACCAATCCCCCACGCATGGAGGCATTGGGGAAAACAGACGTGCCTTCATGCGTGGAGATGGGTGGAGGTGGGTGGGCGTTCATGTGACAGCCCGCTCATGCGCCACACACACGCTGTGGCCTCAACCCATCCCCCCGCCCTGCACTGTAGTGCCTCCCGAGTCCTTGTAAAATGGGTCTGAGTATAGAGATTAGTAGAGAGAGCAAACATCCTCTCTACCCAGGAATGTCTCTATGGTCGTCAGTGCTTTCTGGGACTCTGGTCAGAAAATCAGCATTTTAATTTCTCTTCCCCCAAACCTGCTTCGCCATGGGATCATTGAAAGACATCTCTAAAGGGGAACAAAAGTCATAAGGGAAGAAGGCGATGGAATTCAGCAGATCAGCAGCAAAGGACCATGGGATTTTTCAGTCATCCATATTAGTCTAAATTCGTATTAACCATGTGTACTGTGATCCTGGAGTTATGATTATTCTGAGTTGTAAATGTATGTATAAACAGGAACCCAGGATTAAGAATCCAGAATATTAAAACCAGGTAGTGTCTGTGTAAAAACAGTCAGTGTCTAAACACTCATCTCTCACCTGGATTGATCTTTCTTTTCTGGCTTTAACAAAAGGAGCAGACGTTGGAGTCTGATCAAAGCCAGCCTTACCACAGAGCAATCTGGGATAACTGCCAGAGGCCCCATTATTTTCACTACTACTGGGGCCTCCACATTTTTACCAGAGCAGTATACAGGGCCCCTATTGCCTACCAGTGAGGCCCCAAATGCAATCATCTCTAGAGCCCTGAAAAGGGTTGCCCAAAGGGGTGGGGACCCCAGGGACCCCATATTTTATCTTTGTCCTGGGTCCCACAAATTCAAAGACTAGCCCTGGGTCTGATTCTGCAGCTATTGGAGTCAATGGATGTGTTTCCATTGGTAACAGTGGGAACAGGATTGAGCCCTGTGACTTTGGCCATTTTCATGCAGACACTCTAACACCGATAAAACAGAGCACCCGCAGGGCAATACTGCAGCCCTGCAACATGGGTCCTTTCAACACGAGATGCCTCCACCCAGTTTTGTTGGATGGAGAAGGGTGGAGGTGTCTGTGTGAACACCACGGGCGGTGGGTGTAGGTGCGTGTGTGCTCCCACGCAACAACCATCTCCACCCACCACCCACTCACGGAGCAACCGGCATTGGAGTCCGTTGCTCCATGGGTGGGGGGTGGGTGGAGATGGGTGTTGCATGGGAGCATGCACAAACCTACACCCACCTCCTGTAGTGTTCACACAGACACTCCATCCATTGAAACTGGGTGGAGGCATCTTGTGTGAAAAGGGCCCATGTTGCAGGGCTGCAGTGTTGCCCTGTGGGTGCCCTGTAACATGTATAATAAAATGTAACACCCATTTTATCGGTGTTAGAGTGTCTGTGTGAAAAGGGTCTTTGTTAGACTCAACACTGACATCTGCACCAGGGATGTGCCTGGCACTATACAAGTCATCATTTTTGACCCTGCCCTGAGGAGCTTGCCATCTAGGACAGACAATTGAGGGACAGGAATACAGACATTCCTATGTTACAGATTGCTCATGAGAAGGAGAAATAAGGGATAAAATTGCTCCTTCCCTTTCCTGATCGCCACTCTTTCGAACTTGCAACGAATGTGCAGCAGTGTGTGGGGGAGGGGAGGGTGGGTGGAAGCCTATCAAGCTGTCACATGAAGCAGAAACACTGAGTAACATACACTTTTTTGTAGACGTAATCAACCCTCCCCCTTAATCCTCACATTTACTCCTGTGAACACAGGGTTGTTTAAATACAGGAGGTAACTACCTCTAATCACATGCATGTGTGAATAAGCCCCAAGGCAAAGGTATTCAAATGCAAAGGCATCAGCTCACAATAGTATTGCATTTTATGCCTTGGAAAGACTCTACCAAAATGTACAATTGTTTGCTGAGCTTGTAAGACTCTTAGGTCTAAGCGTATTGCTAAACTGTATTTATGTGTGAACTCTGTGGACTCAGGTTTTAGCCGTACTACCAAAAAGAACTACTGTCTAGCAATGTTTGGCTTTGAATTGTTTTGACTGATACCGGTTCTTTAGAATGGTCATTGTTACCATTAATATAGCCTGCTTTGTGCCCAGTATGGAGACACACTTATGTTAACAACCAAATTAGCTCTTTTATAATTATAGGCCATTTTAAAACGAGCACGGTTGGAGGGCGGGTCTGTGTCCACTGAGTGGATCAGCCACAGAGCATCCACACACGTGGAGTGAGTGGGGGAGGGATTCAAGTGGGTGGTGGCCAGAGAGTCCATGGCCCACACCCACCCAGCCGCCACCCACCCATCCCTCCACCCACCGGCTCAAAACACAGTTCAAAGGGACATTGGTTCCACCAGCCAGGCCAAGAACTACCCCAACCCAACCCACATTAACTCTCACACCATATGACATGAAAACATGGTGGTTCATGGGCAAGTGAAGCCACTGCAGCCACTTCTGTCTGCCCTCAGTGAGAATCCTGGAAGGCGGGGGAGGAAGAACAAGGGAAGGGAGATCCATGTACTCGTCATGGCATGCAGGGCAGGGCACTAGTCACAAGGGCACCAGGTGTCAACACACGGAAGCCTGGGGCATGTCACACAACCCACGGGCAGCTCAGGAACACAAGGTCAAATTGTTGGGCACCACTGTGATGGATTGAGCAGGCCTTTGGCTCAGCAGGACTTCCCCTCTAGCCTCCAACCTGCCACCTACACCTGGGAGGATGCTCCTGGTCCCACAGCTCCCTGATGCTGCCAGCTGTACCCCCATGGGGTCGGGCAGCTCAGAGCTGCAGCGTGGTTAGCTAACTCCTATGGGTATAGAAGAAGGATAGGGTTTCTCTGAGTAGAGAGTCAGGCTTCCCTGGAGGTCTAAGGGACATTTGACCACACACACCCTACTCTAGGAAAGGAAAAACAGTTTATTCCAGCAAAGTATACAAACAAAGTCAATTGATGAGAAAAGTCTGACAAAGTCAAGGTTGTTGCAAGCTGAAGGCAAACACAGGAAAGCCACAGCGGCGATCACGTGTGTTTTAATCCACCATGACCCAGTCCAGATTGGGACTGCCATGGCCAGCTGCCATGGCTGCTATCATTGGCTGCCATGGCTGCCTGTCATGGCAGTGTGGGGTGCTTACAGCACAGGAACAGGCCAGTCAGCCAGCCACACATTCATGCCCTCCACAGCAGCCTGACTGCTGTCATGTTTATTGGCCGGCCTAACCCAGTCGGGACCATGCTGGTGGCAGGTTCCTGACCCAGTCAGGTCGTAACAGTGACACATATGAAAATACCCTGAATCAACCCAGGAGCAATGCTGTAGGCACAGTATAAGATAGAGGAGGAGGAGACAGATACAGAAGGAAGGACTCACACAGAGAGACTAAAGAAGGATAACTAGTTAAGAAGAGGGATGTGGTGGAGGTGATAGCTATGGTGGACAAGGGGCAAACAAGGGGGGACGTAGAGAGCAGGGGGGTGTAGGGAAATCTGGAAGGGCAGCAGGGAGTGAATACCTGGAACACTGTTCAAACAGACCACAGGGGAAACAAAGGAAGAACTCGCACAGGAGATGCAGGTAACAGGAGGGAACATGGGATAGAAGCGGGCACACTAATCACAGTAAAAAGACCAAACATATGTAGCTTAGATACTAAAAAACAGACACAAGACAGCAGGGCAAGAACTCAAAATACTAAGAACATAAGAATATAAGGAATGCCATACTGGGTCAGGCCAATGGTCCATCGAGCCCAGCACCTGTCTTTGACAGTGGCCAACCTCAGTCATTTGGAAGAAGTACCCAACGGGTCACAATGGGGTGATCCATTCCCTTTCATTAACTCCCAGATCCTGACAGTAAGAGGTTACATTCCCCCAAACCTACCCAGCTAAGAGATGCTAATGGACCTATCCTACAGAAACTTGTCCAATCCTTTTTTAAACCCTGCTATATTGTAGCCTTGAGCACCCCCTACTGGCAACAAATTCCACAACTTAATTGTGCATTGAGTTAAAAAATATACTTTCTTTTATTTGTTTTAAATCTGCTACATGTTAGTTTCATAAGATGTCCTCTAGTTCTAGTACTACTTGAGAGATTAAATAGCAGTTCCCTATTTAATCATTTCACACCAATCATGATTTTATAAACTTCTAACATGATTTTATAAACTTCTAATGCCTTCCCAGGGCATTTTCAGAGAGACAAACTATCCAGGGATAATTAGAAAACTATCCAGTGCTTATTATCCAGGGATTACAAAATGGTACCTGTTTAGATGGACATTTCTATCCCAGGTGTGAAATCACCAGAGTCTGGGATCAGTTTCAGATCCTGGGCAGGAATCAGTCCAGCCGTCCTTTAGATGTGCCAGCCTGATTCTGCTCGGCGATCGGGAAGGGAACAGGGCTGCGCGATGTGCGGCCGCACAGTCTTGCCCCCCCACGCTCCCCTGGCCGCCTGCCCTCCAGGAGACGGGCGGGCGCAGCGGCCAATCTTGCCGCTGCAACCGATCCCACATCAGGGTCTGAGCCACGGTTTGGAATCGGCAGAGGTAACAGATGTTACTTTCTGCCGATTCCAGACCGTGGTCCAGCTAACCATGGTTCTGGACCTCTGGGCGGCCGGAGGTCCAGAACCATGGTCAATGTGTTTCCTGCCGGAGGTTCACTGTGATGAACCTCTAGCGGGAGCCACCCTGGGTAATTTCAGATGTTACAGTACCACGGCCACCACGGGGGGTTCGCTGTGGTTGACCGTGGCATTGTAACGTCTAAAAATACCCTTAATTCCAGGACAGTCCATCTGAACAGAACATTGCTGTTATCCTGGGATTAGAATCTTTGGAATAAATATCAATCTCATGGTGCTTTTTGTCCATGCTCAGTGCACTGATTTCTGGGATTGAGCAAAATCGGATTTTCTTCATTTTTCTTGATTTCTGAATTGAAGAAAATAGAAACTCATCCCTTTGTTCTGCAGGTATTTAAACTTGGTGCTCCACAATGCATTGTGGAACTATGACATGTTTTTATGAAGTTGTACATCGCCCCGAGATGCCATAGGCATGGGGGGTGACTCAGAAATGTTTAAATAAATAATTAAATTTAATCTGCCACTTAGATGCTCATTCACCCAGTCTCGCAAGATCCGAATGCAGTTCTTCACAGTCCGCTCATATTTTAACTACCTTTAATAACTTTGTATAATCTGCAGATTTGATCACCTCACTACTTCCTTTTCCAGATCATTAATGAATACATTAAACAACACTAGTCCCAGTACAGATTCCTGGGACACTCCACTATTCACTTCTCTCCATTGCAAAAACTGGCCATTTAGTCCTACTCAATGGGTGAAAATAAACATGCAGCAGGCACACTGGCTACATGTTCTGGGAGGGGGTTCTGGCCCTGGTGGGGTCAGGTCAGGACCAAGATCAAACATGCTCCTGACCAGACTGGCTGCAAATCCCACCCTGTCCATTAACCAATGGGGAACAGAATAGTTCCATGACCAGAAAGCCCATCCCCCAGTGCCCTCCCAGCGCCTTACCCCCCCACCACCACCATGATTGACAGCCATGGCGGTCAATCACAGTCAGCCATGGGTTCTGGCCATACTGATCCTGGAACTTCAGCAGGGGATGGGACCACAAACACAAGTGCTTCGCTGCTATGGCCCATGTTGGCCCACCTGGTTGGCCCTTGGCCCAAGCTGTGGGCCCAGAATCATCTGGGGGACCACATCCAGGTCAGCTGCATCCCTGTGCTGGGACAGCAGTGGGCTCACATCTGGCTTCCCAGCACAAATGTGCTGGGGAGTCTCTGACCCAGGCAGGACACAGCAGACCCCAATCACATTTATTATCACCCTTTGTTTCCTATCTGTCAACCAGTTATCAGTCCATAACAGAACACTGCCTCCTATTCCATGATTTCTTAATTTCTTCAAGAGACTCTCCTGAGAGACCTTATCAAATGCTTTCTGAAAATCCAGATACATTGTATTGACTGGCACATCCCTTTCCACATGCTGTTGTACACCCTCAAAAAATCCCAATGCATCAGTGAGGCATGACTTCCCATTGCTAAATCCATGTTGAATGACTGAATCTTCACCATTAAGCTATGTTTATCAATATGCTCAGTAATCATGTTTTTAATAGTTGTTTCCACCATTTTGCCTGGCACAGACATCAGGCTCACCAGTCTGTAGTTTCCTATATCGTCTCTGGAGCCCTTTTTAAATATTGGCATTATATTCACTACTAAGATAAACAACAGGAGGCCAGCAATGATCCTAGCAACCCAATATAACCAGCACTACTACAGAGGAACAGGGAAGCTAAATAGCCTGCCTGCTGTCTAACCTAGGTGTCAATGGTCAATCTGATTGTCTTGGCGCGCTCTAGTCTCAATAGGCATCTTAAAGGTATAGTGCATCTCATACTGTTTTGCTCTCAAACTCACTCAGAACTGAGGCATTCCATCCCGCAAAGGGGCACAAGTTTTACATTACCTCAGCTTTTTGTTTCAGCCCTACTTTACAAATAATGCCAGGATACAACATTTTAGAAATTTTTTTATTAAAAAAAAACTAAGTCCTGAACTGAACTTGAAGTCACAGTTTTCTGAGAACTACAAATGAAGCTAGTTCTCAGCGCTTGCCATCACATCTACCATGTTAGAGGCTAATTAGCTGGCCTCCTCGTATTGTTTGTAAATCCAGTTCTGCTGCCATGGTGACTCGCAGTTCTATATTATGTACTTATATCTGGCTTTCCTCACTGATGAGTGAAGAAACACTGTCGATGTATATTGCATTCCCTTCCTCATATTGCTGTTCCCGAAAGCACAACAGCTTTAGTTTAAACAGGTGGCTCAGAGCCCATTAAAATTAGTTCCCCTGCTCCTTTCAAACTCCAAACAAATTGACATATTTTCTGGATTTCCTGTAATATGTTTAACAAACAAAGCAGAGAAAAAGTTAACCTGGAAGATGGAGATGGAAAACAGTTTAAAGCTGGTGGCAGATGTTCGTGGTCACCAAGCACAACAAAACATTTCTTAAACTAAAAACTATTTTTTAGCTGTAAAGGAAGCTTTGTTGCACCATTTTAGATTTAAAGTGCCAAAGAAGAGGTCGTACCTGGGTTGGGAACCTCAGACCCAGGGGCCAAATGTACCCCACAGTGATTTTTTATTTGACCTCTTTCCAGTTCCTGGATATGGTCCCTAAATCGAGTTCATACTAGGCCTGAACTGAGAGCAGGTGCTTTCGTTCCATCGGGAAATAATGACCTTTCAGGAGCAAGGAGGAAATCTACCGTCATTTTCCGTGATTTCCCACCATTTCAGTAATTTACAGCAATTTCCAGAAGTTGCCGGTATTACCAATGCTGGAAATTACAGAAAAGTACAGATAATACCAGAAATTACCGAAATTGTGGGAAATAGCAGAAAAATCACAAAAAAATGTTGAAAATGCCAGTAGATTACCTCCTCGCGTGAATGAAGGCAAAAGTGCTGTTTCCATTGCAAATAGCACTCACAGAGATTTTTCAATTCAGCAGTAGTTTATACCACCAAATACTGAAAGAATAATCTCAGGAGAAGGGAGTGGAGATGAGGAGGACAAGCACAGGATAGGAAACAAATCCATGGCATGTCAGATACATGAACTGGACCTTCCTCTTCCTGAGCATACGCCTTAGGTAACCCTGTCCCCAACTCCTATATGGCTCTCAGAGCTTGAATTAATTTTCAGTGGGAAGGACCGTTGGTTTTGCCTGGTAATTCATAATCTGTGCACTTCCTGGCCTTTCCAATGCTGCGATAACTCCCCCCCCCCCACAGTCCAAAGACAGCACCAGCTCCACCGGATTGTTCAGTAGCAGTATCAGCTTCCATGACATCTGAATGAAGAGCCATTGAAAAGGAATGGATAAGGTGTTGGACGTGGACCTGGTTTAAGTCCTATCTTAGCCATGAACTCTCTAGGTGCTATTGGGCAAATTGTTATCAATCTCAGTTCCCTATCTGTAAAATAGGAGTACATAATGACTTACCTCCGAAGACTGTTGTGAGGGTGAACTAGATAAGGATTGCAAAGCACTTTATACACTGAAAGTGCTAAATAAATAATAACAATAGATTCATTGGCCCCGATCCTATTCCTTGCAGAGCCCACACGGAGCGGTACGCATACGCAGCCACACGCAAACCATGTGGAGCCCCAGAGGTGATGTGTTGAGCCCCACAGAAACCACATGCATGTGTGTGGGCGTACTGCTCCGCATAAGCTCTGCAGGGAATAGGATCAGGGTCAATGAATCTATTATGTAGTAGCCTTGGAACACCTCAAGGTGATAACGACATCTTAGTTCCATTTAGATGTTGTACAAACCACCACTGTGTACTGTATAGTGTCCCTGAAGCATCCTCAGGGAAGTCCTTGATTTCTGAAAGGAACTACATTGCACAAATGTCCATCAAAACCTGGGTTTTGTGAGGCCAACACCACAGATGTGTCCAAAATTAAAGGAAATTCTAGAGCATGTATAGGCCTTGTGTTTAGATTTTTGAGTACCTCATTTTAAGAAGGATGCTGACAAACCGGAGAGGGTTCAAAGGAGAGCAACTAACTTATAAAGGCAATGGAAGGAAACAAAGACCTATGCGCAGGGACCTGTGTTCACTGCATTTTTACAGCAATGGGGGAAGAAAACACAGTGAACATGAGTCCCTGCTTTGAGGAGAGGTTAAGAGTAGAGCTGAAATGGGCAGTGGGCCTGCTACCTTGCAAGTACCTGCCTTGGCATGCGCCACCCCTTCAGGTATTCATCAAGTACCCACACAGCCATGTGGGTACCTATATGGATGCCCAGATTGCCGGCAGGAGCACTCATGGTCAGTCAATCCCCACTCCTTGGCTTACCTGTAAACAGTTTATGACTGATCAGCTGTATGTCTTGCTAGTGAATATTAAATGGGTTCTATTGATCTGTTCACCTATCTGACCAACATATGAAGGAGATAGGAATGACTATCCAGAGGGAGAATCCAGGGGAAGAGCAAAAGCCAAGGATGAACTGATCTTTGTGATATCTTATTCATTTCTATGTTTATAAAAGCAAACCTCAGAGATGCCAAGAAAGTGGGCTTTTCAACAGACTGTGTTTGAGAGAAGTTTGGAATGACAGTCACTCATTAGAAGAAGCCTTCCCTCTCCAAATAGAAATAGACCACAGTCCTGAAACCAATGATTGCAGTGGGAGTACCTGAGAGGAAGTGGTTCGGGACTGCAGCCTAAGGCTACATTCAGAAGAGCCACTTAGTGCAGGAAAAACCCTTTCCCACACTTTATTTTTGAACTTCTGAAAGGCTAGGTCGCAGGCTACACCAGGTGAAATAAGCATTAACTTTCAAAAAGTTATGTCAGAAACAAAGTTTAATAGGCTTAAATTCATCACCCACATTTTTTGTAATGTGTGAAGTGATTCATAATCCACATATCAGTCCGTTTTAATTGCTGCAGAAAGGGAATACAGTAGGGATGGGCGAACGCAGTTTGGAAGTTCGGAGTTCGGACCAAACTTGACCAGTTCGGTTGACCAAAGCAAACTTCCAAACTGAACTTGATTTTCGAACCGAACCGAATTTCCGAACTTGGCTCTGTTCACCCATCCCTAAAAGATAATATTCCATTTAGTTCAATTGGGTTTGAATTTCTGAACTTTGTTCGAAAGTTCGGAGTTCGGACTGAACCTGAATAGTTCGGTCGACTGAACCTGAATAGTTCGGTCGACCGAACTGAACTGAATTTCTGAACTCAGTTCTGTTTGCCCATTCCTAGAATAGATGTAATTTCTTACTCAGGGGATAATTCCTCACTTTGTGCCTGTTAGTGACAATGCATTGTTGATAAGAAAAACAAACAAAAATATATATAATATTGGGATACCTATTATTGGACAGCTTGGACATTGTTGGACCAAACATACGCTGAATCATTGACACCTATACGTGATCACCTTCTAATAATCAGTGACACCTATACGTGAGGTGACTTTTGAAGTGGGACCTAAAGTGGGAACAATTAAAATGCACAAATGTAAAAAGTCTCGCAACAAAGAATACTGGCAAGAAAGGGTCTTAGAAGAGTCTCTTGTGGATGCAGTCTTAGACTAATTGAAATTTAAAATGTGTCTTTCTAGGAACTGTAATGGTAGCTTCACTTCATGAATCAGGCTCAGAAATGCAAAATGGGAAGACCTGCTTTTCCTAACGGACAAAGTTAGGCTTTTCAGCACAAGAACAGTAGCACATTCACATGCATGAATGGCTTCTCATTTTATGTTCCAAAAAGTGAAATAAACTGTGTTTACTGACAATAGATTCATTAGACTCTCTATCCTGCTGCCAAGAAGCACAGGAAAAAAATTAACTCTGGCTAAATGTGTTGGCTGCTTCTAGTGTTGATGGAAGAACTGAAACGTCTTTCAGTGACATCCATGCTCAAAGGAGATCTTTGTTCTGTGTTCTAATGAGTACATCCATTTTGAAACTCCAAGGTGTGTATTCGAGGAAGTCGTAGACACCTGGACTTATATGCATTTCTTTGGCCATCATAGATCATCTATTAGTCCATAAATCCTTGTATTTTTGTACAGTTCTCATTATCCCTTGGTAATCAGTTGCTGCCTGCTGAACAATAATCGGAGTACACTCTATGACCGTTTTTACATGGATAGCCTGCCCCCCCCCCCGCCGCTGGGTGTATGGGCAGGTGTGCAGTGGCGGGGGCATCCATGTAAACACCATGGTGGTGGTGGGGAGGATGAGTGTGCGCCCACGGGAACACCACGGGAGGTGGGTGAGGGTGCGTGCGCGCTCCCACACAACATCCACCTCCACCCATCACCCACCCACAGACCCATCTGGCAAACCAGACAAGGCTCGGTGGGTGGAGATGGGCATGGGCAATGTCGCACACCCACCTCCACCCACTGCCGGTGCACACCCATCCCCCCCACCCATGCAGTCCGTTTTAAAACGACCAAAGATGTTGAACTGTTTTTTTTTAATTGTAGGCAGGTAACCTTAATGGTGTTTTTGGAACCATTACTGAAAAGGCTACATTGGCTTCAGTTCACAAATGAGTCTTGAAATTCAAGCAGCCTTGTTTTGATGATCAGAGCCATAAGTGTTTCCTGAGTTATCATGAAGACAGACATCTAGGATACAGCATCTCTATAAATGAATTCATACAGTCTTTCTCATTTCATGATTCTAAAAATAAATAAATAAATTAAATAAATAAAAATCAAGGATGGCTTTTATTGACAAGAAACCCATTTCTTTTTCATCCCCCTCTCCCTGATGCTAACAGGAGAGAGGGAAGGAACGCTAGATTTTTGTCAACTATTTCTTTGGACAGACTCATTTCGTGATTCTTATTCCATTGCTGTTTTATTCTGTATAATATGTAGTCTAGTGACAAAATCAATTTTTCTTGCTCTCATTCAAAGAATTGACAAAAATATGAAACATCAGAACAAACTCTTCAGCCTTCACTCAATGAGAGGCACTTTTTTTCTTTCTTTTTTTGCAATCTTGTTGATAAAGTCCATTCTTTCAGGATTAAGAACATGCCACTCCATACCGGGGTCTCTCTTGGCTCCTCTTAGCGGTGCCATATATGAGAAAGAATAAAACAGCTATGATAGCCAAAGACTTTACCTGTTTATTATTATTATTATTAGACATTTATATAGCACCAGTCGTGTGACCTGGTGCTGTACAGAACACAGAACTAGACGCGGTCCCTGCCTGTGGCTTACAATCTAAAAGACAAAGAGGGGGAGACAGGGAGAGGGGACAGTGGGAGAGACATGGGAGAAGACAAACAAACTTTCAAGTGGATGCGAAGTCTCAGGTGCGTATGCTTGGCTTGGTTACAAAGAGGTTGGTAGCAGCAGTCAGCAGAGGAGGGCAGACAGTAAGAGTAAGGGGAAAGACCCCTTACTGCATTGGGAAAGGCAGCAAGGAAAAGGTGGGTCTTGAGGAGACATAACACCCATGCCAAGTGTGAATGTAAAATAAAACTAAAGAGTTACCAAGGCAGTCACCAAAGGCTACAAAGACTTAATATATGCTGGTCCTGTTATTAAATCCAGTATTGAGTCTCTGTGAAAGGTCAGAGTAGAGACTGAATTTATATGGGAAACCTGTTTATAAATTCACCTCTGGAACAAAGGACATTGTGGCTCTAGTCTGCTCACCATTTTTTTTGCATCTGTATATGTTGAAACATTTCTCATGTTTTTAGGAAGGGCATGGTCTATTGTAGTGGTTCTCAAACTTTTTTAAACCAGGCATCCCTTCTTGTTGCCCCTGCTCTCTTCCTTGCCACTCTGCCCTTCTTCCCCGTTTATCTCTTGTTCTCTGACCTCTCTGCCTTACCCTTTTTTGGAAATTTCGCCAAGCTCAGTCAGTGTGAAACTAGGGTTTGGCAGTTGTGAGTCTTCTCACTTCTCCCTGAAGGATATCTTCCTCACCCCAGTAAGAGTCTCATTTTCCAGTTTCGAGAACTAGTGGTCAAGTGGATAGGATGCTGGACCTAGATTCTGGAATCTTGGATTCAATTTCTGGGTTGACCAGCAGGATTTTTTGTGACTTTAAGCAAAGCATTTAACTGACACTAAGCCTCAGTTTATGTATCTGTAATATGGGGGTGGAGAGAGGGAGGGGGTAATTGTATCACCATTCCTCACAGGGATATTATGGAGCTAGTTTGTAAAACACTTTGAAGTAGTCTATGGCTGAAATAGTGGGAGGATCTAAGTAATCAGTATTTTTATTAGGAGCGTATCATGGGGATGAAGAGGACACTTTCCCAGTGGTACTGGCAAAATCCTTTTGGCCATGGAAACAGGGGGTTTCAGAGACAAACAGAAGTAAATATCCCTTGCTTGTCACTGTGTTACTTGATAGGGATGAGTAAAACAGGATAAGACAGGGACCGGACAATCTATGGATCCACTAGAACAAGAAGTGCAAAGGCTCCATTCATTATTCTTTATTTCTGTTACACTAATGTGTACATGGCCCCTGTGTACTAGGTACATTCAGACACATAGAGTCAGATTGTAATAGCATTAGTTGGGTTGAATATTGTCTTATATCTGAATTGCTGAATTGAATTTATTTATGGCTTTTGACTTCCGTCGTGGCCAAGACACAATAACATAACATACATACTAACATAATAACATAACTAACATAACGTACATAACATATAGCATAGCAAATGTAAATACTAAAATAGGTACTAAAATAAATACTAAAATAAAAATAAAACCAATGCATTTAAGCATTTAAGCAAAAATCCTGTCAGAGTTCCTGGAGATTAATACAAGGTATGGGGGGAAATTAGTTGTTCCAGGGAGCGATATACCCTCTCTTCCTCATAATATGACTCAAAATCCATAACAATCTGTACCCCAACCCCACCCATACACAAACCGAGCTTCCCCTTGTATGTTAACCAGCTTCTAGTCTGCAAGAATTGCTTGCCACTTCTTCAAGGCCAAACAGACATAAGAAGCTACAGAGAGGACATCCTCCAGATTTGTCATAGCAAGAAAATAAGAATAGTCCTGATCCAAGGCCCAACACGGTGAGCCCTTACATAGTGGATCCAACCAACTAGCCCTCAGACTCGCAAAATGGGGACATCTCGTCAGGAAATGATCGACAGTTTCCACCTCGCCTAAGCTACAAGAGCATTTACATTGGTCAGGACGCACCCCAGCATACCTCCCCTCAACCATAGCTATCTGGATCATGTGAAACCGTAAGAGGGTGTGGGATCTGCGCAAACTCCTATTGGAAAGATGGTCCAAATATTGCTCATAATTAATTTAAGTTAATTTAATTTGGCCCAAACATGGAGCCACTTTCCATACCGAGAGAGCTGCCAGGTCCTCTTGATGACCAGTATCCTGGAGCCTGACCCAAACCTCGCTCTGTATTGTTTTCAAGTGCTTTCCCATAAAGTATGTAAATGAGAATCCCAGTTGACTTAGAATCTCCTTCAGATACCTCAACCATGGGTACGTCCTTAGACCCGTGTACTCAAGTTCTTCCCTTAGGGCCCGAGAAACAAGTGAGCTCTCCTGTTGTACAAGAATCCTAAGCCAGTAACGCACCAAAGTTATTTTAGAAAAATTTGCTAATGAAGTCAGCCCCGTCTCTGCCCTCAAGACTGAAGCCGGGACACTCCTGCCCACCTGCAGCAGCTGCCGTAGGAAAAGGTTCTGGACCCTTTCCAAGACTGTAGGATCGGGGTAAGGAACTATGTCCAGGCCAAAAACTGCCGAAGGTGGCACTTTTGCCTTATAAATCTGTAGAATGGCAGATGTTGTCACACCATGAGATAATCTTGCAGCCTTAATTATGCCACGAGCAGCATTTAGGGCTTTAATTGCCCTTGCCCGCAGATGGTTACCCAAGTACCCCTGTGTGTAAAAGTAATCCCCAGATAGGCAAACTGCTTAACTACCTCAAGCGGATCTCAATTGACCACCCATTTGACCTTTGGGGAACATTTGCCCATCATCATGATTTTAGATTTTGGGCTACTTACTTCCAGCCCATTGGATTTACAATATACACCAAACTTATCCAATAATCGCTTGAGCCCTATTTCAGTCTGGGAGCAGAGCACCAGATCATCTGCGAACTGTAGCACGCAAAGGTGGCTATTCCCCACCTTTGGTGCATGAACACTATCTGCTTTAAGATATTTAATAAGATCCAAGATGTAAATGTTGAATAATAATGGCGCCAGGACACAGCCCTGGCATACACCCTTCCTAATCGGGATAGTATCACCTGGTGGCTGGCCCAGACTGAGTTTTATCCCTGCTCTAGTATTAGTATACAATTGAGCAATTGGAGATAACAAGTTCTCCTCTATTCCTAGCGCTCTTAATTTCTGCCAAAGCCTAGATCGTGAAATAGAGTCGAACGCTTTGGTCAGATCCATGAATGCCAGGAACAGCCTTGCTTTTTTGATTTTATAATATTTGTATACTATATGCTCCAATAAGAAGCATCAATTGATGGTAGATTTGCCACTTCTGAAGCCAAACTGTTCTTGAGGGAGAATGGCCTTTTCCTCGATCCAGCGTTCTAAATGTACAAGAAGGCCTTTTGCAAACAGCTTCCCACTAATGGATAACAGACTTATTGGCCTGTAGCAACCATGCCATGATTTTTTTTAAAAACAAAACATAAGTTGATCCCACACTGCTGCTGCCTGCTGCTTGGCACCATGGAGGCCAGTGGGATCTCTGTCTTACTCCACTCCCCCTGGCCTAGGCTGTCCGAGTTACCAATACCACACCAACGCCATGCCTTATTTTTTTTTAATAAAATAAGCAGGTACCACTACTGCCTCCTGCTTGCACTGCTTGGCACCATGGTGGCCAGAGGGATCTGCCTAGCTCCACTTCCCCTGACCTGGGCTGGCCATATACTAGGGGCTAGGGATGGGTGAACGCGGTTGGGAAGTTTGGAGTTTGGACCGAACTCGGTCTGTTCGGTCGACCGAGCCAAACCTCCGAACTGAACTTGAATTTCAAACCGAACCAAACGGAACCGAATTTCCGAACTCCGTTCTGTTCGCCCATCCCTAGTGGCAACACACACCAAAGACCCTGGTTTTGAATGGCCAAATTTGATTCGGAAGTTCAGAATTCGACTGAACTCTGTCTGTTCGGTTGATCGAACTGAACTTCCGAACCAAACTCGAATTTCAAACCGAACTGAACTGAATTTCTGAACTTCATTCTGTTCGCCCATCCCTACTAGGGGCAATTCCAGGGGTTGCCACCGTGCCAAATATACTTAAAGTTGGGTGCTGCTGCTGCTGCTGCTTTCACTGCCTGTTGGCAAGTTGGCATCACCCTAGAGGCCAGAGAGGGATCACTTTTGCTGTGTTTCTTGTGGGACTGTGACTGTACTTTGTGGGTTCAACTTTGCCAAGCTGTGACTGACCACTGGGGCACAGGAAAAATACACTTACTTTCTGGTTAAAATAATATGGTGTGTGGGGAGGGGGCTTGCCTTGCGTAAGTGGACACTAGGCAGGAACAATGGAGGCTTGTGTGTGTGTGTGTGTGTGTGTGGGCAGGGATGTGTGTGTAAATGTCTGGTTTCTTTCTTGTGGGCGTTGTTATTATGTCTGTTTAATTGGCTTATTTTGGTTTCTGCCTGCAGTTGCACTTTTGTGGGTTTGTCTTCTTGAGCGATTGTCCCATGTTTGCTAGCCTGCTTTTCCGGGCACTGCTTGGTTGGCATAATGATTGTAAGGTGGGTGCACTGCTGATAGTGGGCTATGCTGTGGGTACTAGTGGTGGGACCCCGGGCCCATTACTGGCTACCGGATTTACCAGTTACCGGTTCTGCAAAAACCGGATTCCCGGATTAAATCCGGTATGCCGGTACCGGATTTATTTCATTGATTTCAATGGGGCGCTGTCCCCGCAGCCACCGGTAAGTATGACCCGATCCCTGGGGGGGTGTTTAACACCCCCCCCAGGGATCACCCCTATTAAAGGTCAGTGCGCTTGCCTTTGGGAGCTCTGGCGGTGGCGGGCGGTCCGGCGGCCTCAGCGCCGGCTGTGGCTACCGGCGTCAGGACGCTCTAGGCCTTCCGGGGAACTTCCGGGTTTCCCCGGGAGGCCTAGAGCGTCCTGATGCCGGCAGCCACAGCCGGCGCTGAGGCCGTCGGACCGCCCACCGCCGCCGGAGCTCCCAAAGGTAAGCGCACTGACCTTTAGTAGGGGTGATCCCTGGGGGGGG
>QEPC01011349.1:123814-214734 GCA_003113815.1 Sphenodon punctatus
GAGCCATCTCGAAGAACCTTCTTTACAAGGTAGCAACCTTCTGATCAGCACATGGGCAGGAGCTGTTTGTAAACAAACAGCCTTATCTCCCAGCCCGATCGCTGTCCCCGCTGCTGCTGCAGCTCTACTAGGAGGGAGAGTCAGGTAAGCCCTCCCCCCCCTCCAACCCAACCCAACTAGACAGGGGTCAGGACCAACAATTTGTTTTGTTTTTTGTTAAGAATAATTTTTAAAAAGACAGTGTGAACGGCCCAGCCGGCCCACCAGGAATCCTCCCGGTGCATTCAATGGCCAATCCGCCCCTGCATGGTGGAAACAACTACCCCATGTCCCCCAGCGTTGCCTCGATGGACAGGACAGTCACCCCTCCCCTCCTCAAGTCAATTACTTACAGTTCAGCAGGGTAGCACACAGCCAAATTTAGTAGAGAATGGAAAATGGCTGGACAGCCACTTTTATTTTACCTCTGCCAGCCAATCAAATCTGTCCCCTCCCATACCCTCTTCTTATCAAATATGGCACTCATTTTTATTTCCTAGCTCAGAGAAGCTAGGGGGTCAACTGTCTGGATCACTCCAGTCTTGCGCGCAATGGCACCAACACTCAATTGAGGTTTCTGAATATTTCCAAAATTTTCTAAGGACCGGCCATGATGCTTGGAACTTAAGACTTCAAAAATTTGGAACCAAGTACTGGAATCCCTAGTGGATTCTGATGTTTTCCAAGGACTGATTTTCAGCTCTACTATAGAAAGGGACTTGTGCTCCCTACATCATTCCCGTTGGTGGCAAGAGGGGACATGCACTGAATACAGGTCCTGACTATAAATAGCCTATTTTGCACATGCTCAGTTCTTTTCTTCCCCCCCTCCCTTTTCTCAAGTTTCTAGGCAAGAATTCAGCCAAGATGCTGTTAGTTCTTTGCTCATTTTCATTTGTCAGTACAAACCAATGAGACTCAAGAGAAACTCGTGGCTGAGTTTGGAAAACAGTCATTTTCCGAAATGATGTCAGCAACGTCGCTGCCATTTTGGAAAACGGCAGCCATTCTGCACATGTGCAGTAGCCATTTGTGCATGCATAGACTGGCTACCCTTTTCCAAATTGGCAGCGAAACTGCTGATGCCATTTTGGAAAAGGACTTCACATGCACAGAATGGCCCCAGTGGCCATTTGTGCATGTGCAATTGCTTTCTTCTTTTTAAACATGATTCTCATCAAGATCTTGCACAGTTAGCAAGATCAAGATCTCGCCATTCTCACATGAAAAACATTATTCTCATTTGAGCCCTACCCATGATGACCCAATGTGAATGTCCAGCAAATAAAGGAACAATATGAGATATGCATCGTGTTAGCACAGGCCAAACAACAACAACAACATGAGGTTATGGGATACCATACATATGTATTAAAATATATACATAAATCATAGATAGTGGAAAAATCCAATTACAATTTAGTCCATATATAATTCAATGTTCAAATGGAAGTGCAATGTTCAAAAGAGTCCATTCTTTAAAAGAATTCTGTGGTCCAACATCTTTCGACTTGGCGTCTTCATCAGGGACAGAGTTAATAACTTCCACTGTACAATCCAACAATGAAATCATGTGCAATAATTAAACATGTCTTTGAAAAAGGCATTTTTCATAATTTGTAAACGTTATGCATATAAGTAACTTAACTAGAAACCCTATTGTTATAGAAAGAGTGGTTGCCGACACACCGAAGGAGACAGGACACCAAGTGTTGAATTTAAAATGGCCTCACTCTTTATTAAACCAAATCATATAATTGAATTAGGTGGGGGAAATCACCTAGAGCGATGTGGATTCAGTACTTGAGATTATCCTAACACACTATGGAGTGGTTTCAATGTACCCTCGATTACCACCCCTCTGACCAACACAATCTCTCCCCCTGATTGTGGCACTTATCATGCGCAAGGGGGACCAAATTCCATCCAGAGTTGAGTAAGGAGGAGTGGGCCTACAGGCAGGGGACCATAGCTGTCCCTACTGCCCTCGCTGTCCACCCCCCCCCCAGGGATTCCACCCCACCAGTTGCCATTCCCCTGCTTTTTCGGTGGGTGTGGCCTCCCCATCTCTTAAGGAGATGACTCATGCTTTATCAAATTCTATTCTATGCTTTACCTCAGCTGTACCTCTCTTTTTCAACTGACCCAGACCCGGCTGTCTCGTTGCTATCCCAGTGTTTGGAGGCCGTGGCGAGATGAATGCAGCAGAGCAGACTGAAGCTCAACCCCGATAAGACAGAGGTGATGTTGGTGGAGAGAGCAAAGGAGGTAGTGACCCCCCTGATTGGGGGAGTTCGACCTCCTATAGCTCAGCACCCCTGGAGTCTGGGGGTGATATTGGACGCGGACCTCCGCCTGGATCGACAGGTGGAGGCAGTCGCTAAGGCTGCCTTCCGCCAGCTGTATCTGGTGCATAGGCTGCGTCCGTTCGTCTCCGGCCCGGACCTGGCCTCCCTCATCCATGCCTTCATCACCTCGAGGCTGGACTACTGCAACGCGCTCTACGTGGGGCTTCCCTTGTTCCTGGTTCAGAGGCTGCAGTTAGTGCAGAATGCAGCGGCTCGTCTTCTTACGGGGATGAGTCGTCGGGAACACATTACACCTGTGTTCCGGACTCTGCACTGGTTACCAATAGCATGCCGAGCTAGGTTCAAGGTTCTGGTGTTGATCTATAAGGCCCTTCACAGTCTGGGCCCCTCGTACCTCAGGGACCGCCTTGCCCTCCGCACCCCAGTGCGGCTCCTTCGGTCGGCTGTGGGTGCCTTCCTGGAGGTTCCCCGTGTAAAGCTGGAGGCCACAATGGAGAGGGCCGGGCCGCGCCTTTGGAACTCTCTTCCAGAGAAAGCTCACCTGGCCCCAAGCCTGTTGTCATTCCGGCGGTGTTGTAAAACCTAGCTGTTCGCCCAGGCCTTTGGGGTGGGGGGGGAGGGTGGGTTAGGGTTTTTTATCTCCCTTACCCTGTTTATTGTTTGAATGTCAAATTGTATCCCGGGGCCCTGTTTAAAAACATTTAACTTGTTTTATTTTAAATTGTTTTATATTTGTTTTTATGTATTTTCTATTATTGTTGGAAGCCGCCCCGAGCTGTCTTCAGGAGGGGCGGGGTACAAATCTCATAAATAAATAAATAAATAAATAAATAAACAAACCCTCAGTACTGGACCCCTGCCACTAAGGGATCACTGGGTCTACCCGGACGAGCCCGACCCCCACCATCCTATTACTTCTCTACACTCTCTCTAAAAACTCTCTAAAACCCAAGCTAACTTTTCTTTCAGGGCCTTCAGGTAGCGCTTGTTCCCATCAGCTGACAAATGCACTCCGTCTTGGCGGTACAGCTTGAGCCTTTTATGGGACAGAGCATGGCTAAAAATCCACTCTCCACCCAAATTTACTAGCCACAGTTCCACATCCTTGTTGATATTCTTGCGGGTCTTATCTATTTTCCTAGGGTGGACCTCTTTGCCCCATGAGATTCGCTCTACCAGATCTGTCCATACAATGAGAGCGGATGGGAAAAGCCTTTATACCTCCCTGACATCCCTTTTGATCATCCTTATAAGGTGTATGCCCTTAATTTGGGGTATGTCGTTCTCGCCCAAATGCAGGATGATGATATCAAGCGGGTGCCCCCTGTATGGCCTACTAAGTGTTGGCAAGAGGTGGTGCCATCTCATGCCGCCCTGGCCCATCCAGTGTATCTCTGTGCATGCCGACAGGTCCAGCTGTGTTCCCCATCTCGTCTGACCAGCCTCCTTGCCCGCCCAGCACGCCAGGCTGTGGCCAACAATCCAGATTTGCTTCCGGTGCCAAGGGGGTCCACCTGGGAAACAAGAAGAAATTCAGGGCTGGCTGTGGTGGGAGGGTCGGCGGATGTAAACTCCCGACCTCCAATGGCCTACTGCTTGTATATTGTGCTCTGACAACCCAGCCGCTGCCGCAAAACTGGCTGCCCCTAGTCTGAAAGAATGGGTTTCATACTCGACCGCCGGCAAACCCAAGCGCGCTACGACAGCCGACATGACAAATGTAAACTGGTATCTGCTCAGCAGCTGCCCACCCACATGTCTAAACAGGGGGCCGGGGACCCATGGGCGTATGACGAGGTATGCCTCGACTGTGTGCATAGGGCAGAGGTCCAGTCTTCCGGACCTGTTCAGCCTAACCACTTGCCCTTTACCTTTTTTGTAGGTTTTTGAATGGCGGATCAGTAGAGACATCATCACTGGCCCAATGTGCACATCATTGATTTTAAGTGCCCTACCTGTAGTGTCCCTGGCTGACTCGGCCACGAGTTCGCTTATGCGGAAGGCCCTGAAGAATGCTACCTTAAATACTGTTCTAAACAAAGAAACCTCGTAACTGTCGAAACAAACATAAGGGAGGGCCCCACAGAGGTCCAACAGCACGGTGGGGGTTATGGGTGCCCTTTGGTCAGGAGTGTAGCCCCGCTCCCTTGCCCAGCTCTCTAAGAAGTCCCTGTCAGGGGGTGGGTGCCCAACTAGGTTACTCATGAACCCCAACACCGCCAATTTTCCAGCTATGGTGCCTGGTGCCGCCCCTTTCTGCCTCAGCTGGAGGGTGAATTGGAGCATTTGTGGCTCGGGGATTAGGAAACCTAGTTCCCACCCTTGCACCAGCCAAAATTCCTGAAATTGGCAGAACTCCCAGTCATAAGCTGCTCTTGTTTTAGGGGCCAGCGATCCCTGCACGGTGGAGTAGACTTCTAGGACCCAAGGCTCCACGCTGATGGTGGCAGCAACTCTGGATTCACCCTGGCTTGGGGCACCAGCAAGCAGAAACGCTCCATCTGAAAGCAAGAGAGGGAGTCAGCAACACCATTGTCAATACTGGACACATGCCTGGACTGGAAGAGTATATTAAAGTTGAGACAGGTGAGCACAAATGCCCTAACTAGCTTCATAACTCGTGGGGAGCAGGAGGACTGAGTGTTTAGGATGTACACAACGGCCAGGTTGTCGCACCAAAAAAGTACCATGTGGTTTGCTAATTACTGCAGCCATAGGTGTACTGTGAGTACAATGGGGAAAAGTTCAAGGAACATAAGGTCTTTGGTGACCCCCGACTCACTCCATTCGATCGGCCAGGGGGTCGCCACCCACCTGTCCCTGAAAAACACCCCAAACCCGGAGCCACCAGTCAAGTCGGAGTGGACCTGCGACTGTGCCTGCAGCAACAGCTGTTCCCGCCAGAAGCTGACGCCATTGAAATTTGCCAAAAATGACGCCCAAATCCCCACGTCCTCCTTCATTTCCTTAGTGAGCCTAATGTGGTAGTGAGGGGGGTTGCCCCCCAATTTGGCATAGAGGTGGGACAAAAAGGCCCATCCTGGTGCTACCACGCTGCAAGCAAAAAAAAGGCTCCCATGTAATGATTGAAGGGTGCGGGCCATTACCTTGGTATAGGCACTCATCCACCTTGTCCTGGAGGGATCTCAGCTTGTCCTGGGGCAGGCAAGAGATGGCTGCTACCGTGTCAAGTTCTATCCCAGGTGGGTCAGCCTTATGGCTGGCCCCTCTGTCTCGTCCAGAGCCAAGGGGATTCCTAGTTCGTCCGCCACCCTCTGAAAGGATTGCATTAGTTCCAGGCATTCACTCATTCCAGCCCGCCCGATGAAGAGGAAGTCATTGAGATATTTTGTGACTTCCCCGGCCTCATCCCGCTGCCTCACAATCCACTTGATGAGGGTGCTGAACCTCTCAAACACTGAGCAAGAGATGGAGCACCCCATTGGCATGGCCTTGTCGTAATAATACCACCCCCTAAAATGAAAGCCTAGAAGGGAGAAACTCTCCAGGTGGACTGGTGGAAGGCAAAAGACTGACTTGATGTCACACTTAGCCAGCATAGCGCCCTGTCCACATTGCCGGACCAGTGTGAGTGCCTCATCAAACGACATGTATTGGACTGTGACAAGCTCCCTTGGAATGGCATTGTTCACCGAACTACCCCGTGGATGGGACAGGTGGTGAATCAGGAGGAACTCACCAGGGGCCTTTTTTTTTTTACCACCCCCAATGGTGAAATGACCATGTTGGAAAGGGGGGGGCTGGGAAAGGGCCAGCCACCCTGCCCTCATCTCGCTCCTTATCAATTTTCTTCTGAACTACGGTTTCCAACCCCAATACCGAATTTAAATTAGGGGCCACCCTCTGCTGCTGAACATTCCCTGCCAGAATCCTAAAACCCCGACTAAAACCCTCAATAACATAGCCAACCTCTTTCTGGTTGGGGTGCCCTATATGAGGGCCATCTCAAGTATGTCCATCCTAACTGGTGTGGGGACCCTTGCCCGGGCTGCCAGTGTTGCCTCCACCTGGTCCTCCTTTTCCTGCCACCCAGGGGGGCTTTCCTTTTGTCCATGGTCTTGTACGAGGGCACGCTGAGGCCAGATGGAAACCTGAACAGTTCGGGTAGGTGTGGCGAAATCTACAGACCACATGAGAGCACCTGCCGGACCGGCTATATTCCCAGCACTGGCTGGCAGTGTTAGCCGCTGCCTTTTTTTCCTCCTCCCGAAAGGACTTGGCCACGGAGGTGGCAACACCCTTGGCCAACATATACCCACTATCTGAACGAGGAACGTTGCCCGTGTTGCTCATGCAATTAAGCCACAGGTCATTTGCATGCAAGTCTCATGGGGTGTAGGCAGTGCGGTGCCTGAACGCCTCATCATACCTGAGCCAAGCCCCAGAAGGGCCTGCCTCATACGCCCGCCATACTATGTCAGCGTACTTGAGCAGATTGGCACCACGCCCAGGAAATGCCTGTATCATTACCCCATGGTAAATAGAACAGGCTGCAGTCCAATTGGACCAGTTCCTCTCTGCCTTAGGGTACTTGAATCGTTCCTTTTCTTTTTTGTCCTCATGTTCAGCAGGATCCACTATGGGATCGCTAAACAGGAGGGCAAAAATGTCTATGTTTCCCCCCTTCCAGATCTGTTCCGTCGTAGCTGGAAGGAGGTGGTAGCCTATTGGGGTAGAGACGTCAGTGTAGCCCCCACCCGCAGGCGAGCGCTGTCTGGCAGGCTCCCCAGCCTGGGGCACCATGCCCGGGAGCATGTGGGGATTTTGGGGGCTGGGGTTAGCCCCGCGGGATTTAGGGGATGTGACAACCAGACGTAGGGGGACACGCACTCTCTCCGGGGGGGGGGTGAAGCAGCAAGGCTGTGTGTGGAAAACACGCCCTCAGGGTGGAATAGGGCTAGCAGGATACATAGTCCCCAGCCTGATTCATCACTGGGCATCTGGGTAATCACATGCCTTAATTGCCGCTGGATCCACACACGCAAGGGCAAGAGGGAGAAGGGACCGGGAGTGAGGCTGGTGGGCTGCGGTGGTGTGAGAGTCCCGGGGGGGGGGCGAGGAAGGATGGGGCTTGCGTTCCAGGGAGGGACCCAGGGGGGAGTGCTCTCCTGACACCCAAAGGAAGACACACTTACCTCACGAACAATGGCTACTACAATCACTCACACACACACGCACCACACTCGCTCTGGTCAGTCACACAGTAGAATCTCTATAGCATACGAAGTCCAAGGCACAAGGGCACGAGGAGGGGGGCCAGTCTCACGAGCGCAAGGCTCGATCACCAGCAACGCCCCTAGCCCTGCAGCGGGCTTTTATTCCCCAGTTCAGGGCGTTGCCGGAGTTGCGCCGAGCGACGTAGCACTGGGGGCGTGGCTATCTCCGACGCCGCTCTCCCCTGGTCCCCGCCCCCCGGGGTCCTGGCGAGGAGCGGCGGCGTGACGTTCTGACGCCTGGCCAGCAGGGCCCCTGCCGGCTGATCCGCTGGGCATGCTGCAGGGATTTCCCTGTTGAGGCCGGAGGGCGCGGCAGGGAGTGGTTCCGGTGAGGAGAGGGGGCCCGCTGGGACCGAAGGTTGCGGTGCGGTAGCGGAGGTGGGGGCTTTGGGTGTTTGGGCCCTTACAGAGCAGGAACGCTTGCCTGGGCAGGGCCATAGCTGGGGCCCAAACCTGGAGGGCCTGCCCCCCAGGGCAGAAAGCCTACCCTGCTGGTCCCCAGGGGGAATTGGTTGCTGTGGGTAGCCTCCACCGCCCACCTGAGGGGTAGGCAGCAAATTAACTGGCCCCCATCCCCCATTCCACCAAAGCAGCTGGGTTCACCACGCCTCCCCCGGGGCAGCAGGAGCCCTGCTGGGAACTCCCAAAGCTGTGGGCACTGATGCCCCTACCGGGACAAAGGCCACAGAGCCCATGTCCACCGCCCCCAGTGGGTGGGCCCCTGCCTCACCTGGGTTACGTTGCCCACTCAGGCGGGGAGGTTCCTGTTGGCCGGTGCTTGTTGGGCACGCTGCTGGACCATTGATTGGATAGTGCATTCAATCGCCTCAACCCTCTGGTGGAAATTGTCTCCTTCCCTTCCTTGCGGCTCTGGGTGATTGTCAGTTTCTGCAACGTGCGGGTGCTCATTCCTGTAAGAAAAGAAACAGGGCTCCTCTGTCCCACCCCAGGAGGGGCCATGCCTAGGGCTGCCGTTGCCGCCTGCCGGCCCCCAGTGGTAGGGGTATACTGGTTGGGCCCACCCTGGGGGCCATGGTAACAGGTCATCCAGTTCCTTGTGTTACCACCCACCCTTCGTTTCCCTGCCTCCAAAGGCCCCTTGACCCTGGGGCCCATGGGGGGCATCACTCCAGTTGGCCCCACCATGTGGGGGTTGTTTCACTGCCCACGGGAGCCCCTCCCTGGCACCCTCCTGGATGGGCCTTGATCATCTAGGTATCAGGCAGGGGAGTGCAATAATCCTGCCCCCACCCCACCTCAGACCGGTCTGTGCCAGGCCCTCTACTTCAAACGGGGGGTTCCTCGCCCAGCTGGCAGATGCAGGGACCAGTGGGGGAGGGGGCCGGGCCATGGTCTGATCCCCGGACCCACCCAGCCCCCCAGCCATGACAACCCACAGCAGGGCCTCACAGCCCGCCAACCTTTCTTGTAGGGGGATATCCACCACTAGGGCTGATGCGGCAGCAGCTTTTACCGTGCCGCGATTCCATTCCGCCATTTTGGAATTGCCCGCGCCACACCGCGACTTTTCTGCGGATATTCCGCTAATTCCGCCGGAATTCTGCAAATCGCGGAATTGCGGACAAATTGTGGAAATTGCGGAAAACCGCTATTCCACTATTTTGTGGTGCTGGCGGAATTGCGGAAATAGCGAAAATGTCATGTTTCCACAATTCCACTAAGTAGCAGAATTAAATAAGCGGAACCGTGGAACCGCGGAATTAAACCGTGGAATTAAAGCCTCTGCCATGCCGTTCCACTAATTGCAGAAACACTGTTTCCGCCGGAAATAGCTACCACTGCGATATTCCGCTACAGCCCTATCCACCACCACCCTGACCCCCCCAACAAATGCACCTGAGGGCTCTGAGCCTGGCAAAACCTTCTCCCCCTGAGGGGGAGCCGCCTCCGATCTCCCTGCCCCGGGGGGTCCCTGGGCTCCACTGCAGATGTTTGGCTCCCCTTCCACTTGGGGGCACGCTGCCACTTATTCACAGTGGCAGGGGCCCTCTTCTTGTCTTTGCCCATCCCCAGGCTACCAGTATTACAGCGGGAGGAGGGGGTTCGCAGCATGCAGTTGCTCCTGAGAGGCTCCCAGGCTGCGGGTGCTGCTTTCTCCTTCTGCTCCAGCCCACAACTGAGGCTGGAGCCCTGGGATCCATGGAGTTGGGCTCCGCCCCGGTGTTTGTGGCCCACGTGGGCTCCCTCAGTCAACCGCAGCTGCTGGGGCTGCCTAGGCAACCCCGGTGGGGTGCCAGGTTTTCCCCCGCCACAGCGCGGCTACCTCTCTGCCCCTGGGTCTGCAGCCCAGCGGTGCAAAAATCATCTCCCGCCGTGTCTCGTCTCCTGTCCTAGGCGGGTGCGGCAACGAGCCTGCTGCCTCCCCTTGGGGGGGGGGGCGGAGGCAATTCTTACCAAGTTTTACAATCCAAAATGCATCTCACTGCACATTAGTGTCAAGACCAGAATCCACATCTAAACAGGAGTCTCATATAACAAAACTATCAATGGGTGTTTTCAGACATGACGAGATCACAGTGAACCACGCTGAATACCTACATGTGGTCACTGTGCCCTGCACGTCTGTTCGGCAGTCACCAGATGTTCGCCACACTGAATACCCACATGGGGTCAATTTCAACCACGCTTCCCGGGCTCCCAGCAGGAAAATCCGCAGAAGTGTGGTCATTTCATTTCATTTCATTTCATTTATTAGATTTCTATACCGCCCCATCCTGCACAGCAGCTCGGGGCGGTTAACAACAATAAAAAACATTTAAAAACATTTAAAATACAATCATAAAACATATCAATAAAGCTGGTGGTATAAAAATAAATATACAGGTGGGGGATTAAAAATCACCCCCCCCCCCCCTCCCAAAGGCCTGGGCAAACAGCCAGGTCTTACAGTTCCGCCGAAAAGTCAAAAGGCTTGGGGCCAGGCGAGCTTCCTCCGGAAGGGAGTTCCACAGCCGCGGCCCTACCACCGAGAATGCCCGCTCCATCGTGGCCCCCCGCTTAACACGGGGGACCTCCAGGAGGGCACCCCCGGCAGACCGCAGGAGTCGTTCCGGGGCGCGAAGGGCGAGGCGGTCCCTAAGGTAAGAGGGGCCAAGGCCGTATAGGGCTTTATAGATCATTACTAGGACCTTGAACCTGGCCCGGCACACTATCGGCAGCCAGTGCAGCGCTCGGAGCACCGGTGTAATGTGCTCCCGGCGACCCGTCCCCGTAAGAAGACGGGCCGCCGCATTCTGCACCAGCTGCAGCCTCCGGGCCAGGAACAAGGGAAGCCCCACGTAGAGCGCGTTACAGTAGTCGAGTCGCGAGGTGACGAAGGCATGGATGAGGGAGGCCAGGTCCGGGCCAGAGACATACGGACGCAGCCTACGTACCAGATAAAGCTGGCGGAAGGCAGCCTTCGCGGCTGCCTCCACCTGCTGCTCCAGCCGCAGGCCTGCGTCCAAAATGACCCCCAGACTCCGGACCTGCTGAGCTACAGGGGGGCAAACCCCCCCAATCAGGGGGGCCACCACCCCCTTCGCCCTCCCCACCACCATTACCTCCGTCTTATCTGGGTTGAGTTTCAGTCTGCTCTGTCGCATCCAATCCGCCACGGCCTCCAAACATTGGGATAGCACCGAGACAGCAGGGTCTGGGTCGGTAGAAAACGAGAGGTACAGCTGAGTATCATCAGCATACTGGTGACACCGCACCCCGAACCCTCTCACGACCTCCCCCAAGGGCTGCATATAGATGTTAAATAATAATGGAGACAAGATCGATCCCTGCGGAACGCCACACGGTAAGGCGCGGGGGCTCGATGTTTCTTCCCCCAACACCACCCGTTGGCTCCTCCCCGAGAGGAATGAACGGAACCATTCAAGAACAGTTCCGTCCAGACCCCCCCGGTCACGCAGTCGTCTCAACAGCAGCCCATGGTCCACGGTGTCAAAAGCGGCCGAGAGATCGAGCAGGATGAGAAATGTCGAACATCCCGCATCCATCTCCCGGCGGAGGTCGTCCACCAAGGCCACCAACGCCGTCTCGGTGCCATAGCCGGGGCGGAACCCAGATTGAAACGGGTCAAGGAGCCCGATATTATCTAGATGACCCTGGAGCTGGAGCGCCACTGCCCGCTCAATAACCTTCCCTAAAAAGGGAAGGTTAGAGACAGGTCGGTAGCTGGCGAGCGCGTCTACGTCCAACGATGGTTTTTTCAGCAGGGGGCGCACCACAGCCTCTTTTAAGCAAGGCGACAACCTCCCCTGCCGAAGGGACGCATTCACCACCCTCGCCAGCACCGTCCCCAATGTCTCCCCGGAAGCTTTTACCAACCAGGACGGGCATGGATCTAGTTGACAACACGTGGCCCTCACAGACCCCAGGACATCCACCACATCGGCTGACGTCACTTCCTGAAACTCGCCCCATAAAGATGGAACAGACGGACCCTCCGTCCCCCCGCTCTCTTCCCCTACTGCTGTCAACCCAGCGTCGAAATCGGCCTGAATCCGAGCGATCTTGTCTGCGAAGTAGTTGACAAACTCCTCACAGCGGGCCCGGGACAAGTCCCCATCCAGGCGGAGGGAGGCCGGACTCACCAGCCCCCGCACCACCCGAAAGAGCTCCGCTGGACGTGACTTCGCAGACGCTATGAGGACGGCGAGGAATTCCTTCCTCGCCGTCCTCACAGCCTCCACATAGGACCGCAAATGGGCCCTGTGGAGAAGACGATCGGAGACAGACCGAGTCCGACGCCAGCGTCGCTCTAGCCTCCTGCCCAGACGCTTCATACACCGCAGGCCCTCAGTAAACCAAGGAGTCCTGCGGTGACGAGACCCAGGCAGAAGGCGCCTCGGAGCCACCCTGTCAATGGCCTCCTCCAGCAAGATGTTCCAATGCCGGACCAGCTCATCCACAGAGTGACCGTCCGCATCCAGGGTAAGTTCCCTCAGGACCTCCTGGAACCGCTGGGGTTCCATCAGCCTCCGAGGGCGGACCATCCTAACTGGTCCCTTCCCCTTCTGGAGGGGGCGCGCTAAAAGACCGGCCTGAAGGAGGTAATGGTCCGTCCACGACAAGGGCACCGCTGTCACCTCCCCCACAACCGGACCCCCCGCCTCAAGGCCAGAGCCGAAGATCAGGTCGAGGATATGTCCCCCCACGTGGGTCGGGCAGATCACTTCCTGGGACAAGTTCATAGTTGCCATGGCGGCCATGAACTCTCGCTCCGCCCCAACAAGGCCGGCATCGGCGTGGACGTTGAAGTGGTGAAAGTGATTCCAGGCGGGCATCAATAAAAAGTAACGTCTGGTCGGCTATCATGGCCCGGAATCCCCGACAGGATTCCTGGCCGTGGTGAACTTGGCCAGATGCTGCAGCAGCATTGGCCTCGCCGCCTGCCTGTTTCTCCAGAGGGCGGCCAGAGAGGCAGCGTGGAGGGGGCGGGGCCATGCGGTCGCACGTTGTGCCGCGTGGCCCCTCCCCTCCCTGATTCCCCACCGGGATCCCCGGCACGTCTGTTTGCCGTGCCTGGGTGATCCCGGCGGGGAATCTCTGGGTTGTTTTCAGGACGGGGCGAAGCCGCCCCGTCACATCTGAAAACACCCATTGGCAAGGGCCAAAATCTAAATGAAGGGGGGGGGGAAATGGGAAAAGCTGGTATACAAAAAACTAGTATGAAAAGAAGGGGGGAACAAAAGGAAAGGGGGGAGGAAAAAGGAAAATAAGGTAAGAGAGGAGAGGAGGGGGAGAAGAAAGGCAGGAATGGGGAAAAAGAAAGAAAGGGGAGGGGGGAGAAAAGAAGAAGGAGAAAAAACAAAGAAAGAGAAAGAAGAAAGAAGAGAAAACCTAAGGAAGGGAAGGGGGATGGGGAAAGAAAAGAAGTTGAGGGGGTGAAAAGGGAAAACACATGGAGGGAGGGAAAGAAAGAGAAGGAAAGGGGGGGGAGATGAGAAGGGAAAAATGAAAAGGGAAAGGGGGGGAGGTTTCACTTATGTTAAACCCACAGATAAAAATACATATCTACATTATCATAGTTTTCATCCTTTGCACCTTAGAAAAAACAGAAGAGTAAGAAGGAACTGCTCTTCTGATGTGGGTTACAGACTTGAGTCAGACAGATTGTATCAGGATTTTTGCCCACGGAGTTATCCTAGGAGATATCGGCACGATTTACACATAATGAACTTATGGATAAACAACAAAATAATTCTGCTACCGAAAGGCTTGTTTGTTCCTTAACTTTTTGTCACCTATCCACCTGGATTCACTCTATTATTTTGAAAATTGGAAGCTAATTTCACATATTCCATCTTGTGATTTGCCTCTGCTTTTTGCTTATAAACGCACAAGTAATTTAAAAGAATACTTAGTCAGGGTTGACTTAAAACCTCTAGCTTTACAGAAAGGTGAAAAGTGGTTATCAGAACCTGCGGGTCACTTTAAATGCAGCAGGTGTATATATTGTAAATACACACAGAATATCAAATCATTTGTAACACATGGGGAAAAATTATTATCTTAACTTCTTTAGTACATGAAACATCCAAAGGGTTATTTATGTACTCAAGTGCCCCTGTGAAAAACCTATATGTAGGTCAAACTATGAGGGAATTAAAAATCAGAGTTGGGGAGCATTTAAGCTGCCTAAGAAGACAGGTTCACTCATCCCCTTTAGTTTCCCTTTATGTGGAAATGAATCATAGGGTATTTTCAGATGTTACGAGATCACAGTGAACCACGGTGAATACCCACCTGTGGTCAATGTGTCTCAAACGTCTGTTTGGCGGCCGCCAGATGTTCGCCACGGTCAATCCGCACATGGGGTCAATTTGAACCACGCTTCCCGGGCTAGCCGGGGGAATGTCCCGGGAAGCGTGGTCAAAGAGATCCCCAGCGGGGACCAAAAAAAAGTAACGTCTGGCCGGGCGCCATGGCCCGGGATCACCAGCAGGATCCCGGGCCGTGGCGAATCCGGCCTGACGCAGCGGCCGCATTGGCCCCGCCACCCGCCCGTCTCCCAAGAGGGCGGGCGGCGGGAGCATGGAGGGGGCGGGGCCATGCGGCCGCACATTGCGCCGCGCGGCCCCGCCCCCTCCCAGATTCCCCGCCGGGATCCCCCCGGCACGTCTGTTGCAGCGTGATGGGGTGACCCCGGCGGGGAATGAATGGGTTGATTTCGGTACGGGGCCAACGGGCCCCGTAACGTCTGAAATCACCCATAGTTACACTGATTTAACCTTTTGGGTAACTGAAAAATGGGCTTATACTGTTGATGTTAAACAGAGGATTTTACAAAGAGTGGCATTTTGGATCTCTCAACTCAACACAATTTTTCCTCATGTTTGAATGATTGCCTAGAAGTAAACTGCTTTCTATAGGCTGCAACTTCCTGCAAGCTTTTGACTATTCGAGTTCCATTGAAACACCACCTTGTGCTTGTCACTTCATGCTTAAGTGCCTTTTGGTTAGGCTGCAGTGCTCAGACCAGATCCTACTCTCCTCATGTTTTATAAGATTGTTTAGAATCAAACTGGTCCCTCCAGGTGAAGGTCCTTTTTGAAGTTCATCCCAAGTAACACTTTGTATTTGCTACCTGATTTAAGAGTGGCTTCTGGAAGGTAGTAGTGATTATTGCCATCAGTGACACCAGGTGGCTTAGTCAATTGAAGTATAGATACTTCCTGAGAGATCAGCTGGTTTGAACTCATTCAACCATTTTCTTGGTGATAAGACTGAGGCTACTGTTGAACCTATATGTGGCTTGCGATTTTGAGCAACGGTTTTTAATGTTCTCCCCCATTTCCTCCCTCTTTTTTTCTTTTTCTCTCATTTATTTTTTCTTGTTTCTTTCTTCTTTTATCTTTCCCTCTTTTCTTTTCTCCCTTTTTCCCTTTTCATTTCCCCCTTTTCTTCTTTTGGGTTTTTTTCTCTTTCCTTCTCTTTTCCACTCTCCCCCCTCCATTTTTTCCTTTTCCTGAACCTACTCAGTTCAGACACATGGGAGATAATTACTTACCCCTAGGATTAGACCCTAAGCAAGTCAGGCTGAAAGCTACTCTGACTATAGTATATATTATGGGGTTTATTTCATGGACCAGGTTGAAGTAGCTACTTCCCCTGTATCCTGTAGACCCTGAGAGGCTGAAGGTGGGCATGTAGAGCTGAAACGAAAAATTGCTGAGAGTGCTGTTCCTGACAGAAACAGCTCTTTCACCTTCATTGAAATGAGGAGGAAATCTACTGGCGTTTTTTATATTTTCTGGGATTTTCTGCTATTTCCTGCTACTTCATTAATTCCTGGTAATCTTTGGTAATTTTCGGTATTATCCATATTTTTCAGTAATTTCCGGTATTATTGGTAATACCAGAAATTACCAAATTAATGGAAATTATTTTAAAATGACATGAAATCGTGGTTGCTAATACCAACAGGACTGGAAGTGTAGAAGTGGGAAATACCAACAAATGGCCAAATGTGCTCCCGAAAGGTCAGGATTTCCTGATGGAATGAGAGCACCTGTTCTTGCTTCAGCCCTAGGGCAGCCCACTGGACGGAGTCATTGTGGATAGTTAATTGAAAACATCAGCTCAGTGCTCAGCAACAGCTAAAAAGGCAAACAGAATGTTGGAAATTATGAGGTAAGTGGTACAAAACAAATGAAGAATAATAGAATGCTCTTATGTAAATCCACACTACACCCACACCTCAAATATTGTTTGCAGTTCTGGTCACCCCATCTCAAAAAGGACCTGGTAAAAATGGAAAAGTGCAGGGAAGGGCAACAAAGATGAACAAGGCATGAAATGTGGAGGCCCACCACCTGCTCAAGAAACCATGGGCACTTTCAGACATTCCCTCCCCCCACTCCCCCCGCGCATATTCTGGCTGGGGGGGAATGCGCAGCAAGAATATGCGCAGGGATCAGCATGTCTGAAAGCCCCCCTCCCCCGTGTGGCTTTGCCGGCAGATACGCGCAGGGATGCAGAGCAGGAAATCAAGCTCTGCGTCCCTGTGCATGTCTGCCGGCAAAGCCGCGTGGGGGTGCTTTCAGACAGGCCAAACCCCGCGTATATTCTGGCTGCACATCCCCACCCCACCCCGCAGCCAGAATATGCATGGGGGGGCGGGGAGATGTCTGAAAGTGAACCATCTCTTGATGTTGGAGTGCTTGCCATTTATCACCTAATCTCCAATCTGCCTTTCTTAGGGAAGGTGATTGAGAAGACTGGCAGTGCAGCCCCAGGGGCACCTGGACTCCAACAATGGTCCTTTTCAAATGGGTCACGGTGGATGGAGGGGATGGGTGTGCGCCCATAATGGGTGGAGGTGGGTGTGCAACTGTTCCCACGGATGCACACCCATCTCCACCCACCTCCAACCATCATGCATGGAGCAACTGGCATTGGAGCCCATTGATCCATGCGTGGGTGATGGGTGGAGCGCAGGAGCGCACATGCACCCCCATCCACCATAGGTGCTGTTTCTATGGATGACCCCCACCCACTGGGGGTGGTGTTCACACGAGCGCGCCCCCCCCACCACACATTCATCAGGGTGATGAATGATCTGCTGATGATTTTAGATGTGGTTCATGCTGAACCTTATGGCAGCATCCAATATGATTGACTATGGGTTGCTGCTCCAGCGGCTGAGGGACATTGCTGGCATGACAGAAACTGCTGCTCGGTTGTTTCAGTTATACCTGGAAGAACGGACTCAATCAGTGGTAATGGATGAAATGCATCATCCCCAAGAGGCTTGAACTCAACTGTGGTGTTCCTCAAGGCTAGATTCTCTCGCCTGTGTTGTTCAATTTAGACATGCAACCCTTCAGAGATGTTATGACCAAACGGAGATGTTATTATACAGGGTTGAGTATTGTCAGTATGCTGATAATGCATGTATCTCTTGTAGGTGTGTACAGACGGGACTGGTTTGGGGGTTTGTGTGTGTGTTCATTTTCGTTTCAATTTCTACTCGTGTTACTTGATTTTTGTTTTGATTTTGTTTTCATTATTACGTTAGTTTACCATGCTTTTCAATTGGCATCACATGTACATCTTGTAAATTTGGTTCTCTGATACTTTCCCATCCCCAAACTGTGGCTGTTAACTGTTAAGTGACGAATTCATCAGAGAAGTGACACATCATGTTTCGGGGGGGGGGGGGATCAGGTGTGCATAGGACCAGCAGTCACTGGCATAGGAGAGTTAGTATCCCAAGCATCGCAGGGCTTGGAAATGCCAAGGGTGTACTCCACAGGGTGGCAGAATACAGTGCCATGTGCGATTTACATGAGTGCGCTGTGAGGCTGATTGCTCTTGCTGAGGCCGCAGCCCCTGGCTGCTGGACAGAGCAAGCCTGTGCCAGGAGCAGCGCTGGGAGCAGGGGCTTGGGAGGAAGGAGTTAACTTAGAGCAGCTGCCCACATGTTCTCCAGCACCCTGTGAAAGTGGCTCTGTCTCTGTCCACAGCCCGGCAGCCCTGGACAGCATGCCCTCCCTGCTCTCAGATCCCATTGCCCCCATGTCCACCCCAAACTCCAGATCCCCCTTCCTGCTCTCAGACCCTTGTGTTTTCTGTGCAGGGCATACTGTACATAGGCACCAAACAGCCTGGCTACAGCTCTGGAAGAATATGGGAGAGAGACAAAGAGACAGGCAGGGATTTGGTCAGAAGGAGTTGGGAGTAGAGAGAGAGGGTACGTGGGCAGAAGCAGCAGCAGTCACCCTGGAGTTAACAGTGTGTCTACTTATAGGGCTCATGCCTACTTATAGGGCAACTCAGGGAATCCCAGCAGCGGAAACTACCAAGCCACTATAAGAAAACACAGACACAGACACAGTGGAAAAGAAAAATACTAGTGCTGTGCAGAATGCAAATTATTAATTTCTGTTTTCATTTACAAAACCCCAAGGCCAGACTCAGGGAAAAGCAATCTAGGCACTAGCCTAGGGTGGCAATTGGGAGGGGTGAGGGAGGCAAATTACCCATTTGAAGTCGATGAAAGCCTTTAGTCTCAATAGGTTCAGAATGCAGTGGTTAATGGCCCATCCACTACTACCTACCAGAGCAGGACCCCACCGCCACTGTGTGAGAGAATTGGCATGTTTGTAAGAAGTTGCCCTTCCTTTGAAACCACCTGGCAGCCACCTGCCCTGCCTCCTCACCACCTGGCAGCCAATGGGAAGCCATGGAACATGGTGCCTGGGTCAGCAGCTGTGGGGTTGTTAGCATTTCAAAAGGAGGGGGAGATAAGGGGGATCAGGTAGGAACAAAAGAGTTAAGCATGTAGAAATGGAGAGGAAAAGAATACAAGGGACAACATAAAGGGAGGAGGCCATCAACCAATCACCTTAAAATTAATGAGGAAATAGTTTTAATAGCAAGTTGGCTGATTTTTCTCTGCTGATTCTCCCTACCAGAAGTTGGCCAAGTAAAAGAGTCTGAACTACTGACTACTGAGCTAGATTTTATCCAGCTTGATTGGCGTTGATTCAGTTCAATGATGACTTATTGGCAGGGTTGAATCCCCACACCCGGCCCATCCCTGCCCCCAGCCGCCCTAGCTGAACCAGCCTGGGGCCGGGGGTGATGCCAGGGGTGCCAGACTGGGTTTCTGGGCAGCAGATGAGGATGGGTGAGTAGGATTTATTATTAATTATTATTATTATTATTATGTTTTACTATTTATTTTATTTTATTTTTTATTTTATTTTTTCCCTGAGGGAGGAGCCTGGTATGACTCAGGGAGGGGCGTGACCTGAGGGGCATGGTTGGGGGCATGGCTTCAGGGGCAACAGCCTCAGGAATGCCTAGGGCCACAAAAATCCTAAGTCCAGCCCTGGAATGAGTGCACATATACCAAAATGGTGTTGCCAGTGCTGCTGCTATTTTGGAAAGGGGCAGCCGGTTTGTACATGTGCTAAATGACCACTGCAAATGTGCAGACTGGCTGTCCTTTTCCAAAATGATGGGGGATGCTGTTGCTGCCATTTTGGAAAAGGGCACACGTACAGAATGGACTGGTGGCTTTTTTTTGGCATGTGCAATGATTGTTTTTATTTTGTTTGTTTTTTTAAAAAATAATTTTTTTTTAATATGAAAAATTACAAATACGAACAGGTTTTTTAATGAAAACCCAAATAAGAAAGGTTTTTATTAAACAAAAATGAAAACTAAAATGAAAATGGATGAGGTCCCTTCTGCACACCTCTAAATATAGCCGTCTGGATGTGTCAGAACTACCTTACGCACAATCTAGGAAAGACTGAGGTGATGTTAGTGAGGAGGGCGACACCCAAAGGGTTTCGGCCGTTGGAGGGGCCGTTAGAAAGCCAAAGTAGACAAGGCTGGGAATCCGCTCGGTGTATGTGAAGAGTCCTCCACATCCCCCTTCCTGTGGGAGGGGATCAACCAGTGGCTGGCCTGGTGCTGCTGCAGGACAACGTCACCACCAGCTGAGCCACCCCACCACCAGGATCCCCAGACTGCTGTCGGAGGTGGTCTTGCTGTCCCCCAGGACAATAGTTCTCGGGGACTTCAATATCCATGCCGATGCCAGTCTTGGAGGGGTGGAGCGTGAGTTCATGGCCACCATGGTAACCATGGGTCTGTCTCAGAGAGTAGTGGGCCCCACACATGTTGGAGAACATACCCTGGACATGATCTTTTGCACAGGCCTTGAGGCGGGGGATCCATTAGTGGGGGAGGTGTCAACAGTGCCCTTGTCATGGATGGATCATTATCTCCTCCAGGCAGGCATCCTGATGCATGTCAGGCCCCGGGAGGGTAGGGAACAAGTTTGGTTGGTTCACCCCCGAAGGCTTATGGAACCAGAAAGGTTCCAGATAGCTCTAGGGGATGTTTCCTTTGACCTCGATGGCCACCCACTCGATGGTCTCGTATCCCTGTGGAATTCCATGTTGATGGATGCCATTGCCAACACGCAGCTCCCCGTGGTATACGGGGGAGCTGCGGCGGATGAAGCAGGAAGGGTGGCAGTTGGAACGACGGTGGTGTCATTCATGCACTGAAGTTGACTGATTGTGGCATAGAGTCTGGTTACGTACCTATGCCATTGTAATGTGGACAGAAAAGAAGACTTTCTTGCTGCCCTCATTGTGTCCACTAAGTCCTGTCCGGCTGAGCTGTTCCGGGTGGTGAGGGGGCTGGTCAGTCCGGCCTCTCTCTGCCTGGACTTAGAATCATCAAATGCTCACCGTGATTTGTTTGTGGACTTCTTTGCAGATAAAATCACTCAAATTCACCACAGTTTTGATGCAACTGTATTAGCAGAAAATATGTTTTAAAATGCTGTGAGCCGCCCCGAGATGCCTGGGGCAAGAAGGGGTGGCATATAAATTTTAGAATAAATAAATACATAAAATAAATACATAAATGGCCACTGCACATGTCCAGACTGGCTTCCCTTGTCCAAAATGGTGGTGCCATTTTGGATAAGGGTGTACATGTGCAGAACTGTCTGGTGGCCATTTTGTGCATGCACAATGTTTTAATTTGTTTATTCTTTAGTTAAAATGGCTGCTGGGGCCATTCTGCGCATGTACGATCTTTTCTAAAATGGCACTGGCAGCATCACCACCATTTTGGAAAAGGGCAGCCAGTTTTCCAAAATGGCAGTGACACTCCCAACCCCAGTGGTCATTTTCACATGCAATTTTTAAAATAAATAAATAAATAAATAAATAAATACATAAATTATTTTTAAAATGAAAACAGATTAAAGCAAATGACAATTGTTTGCTTACTCATTCATTTTTGTAATATTAATTACTAAAATGAATGGGGCTCCATTCATTTTCATAGCTAATAGAAATTATATGAATTGCATACCCCTAACAACCAGTGCCTACAGATAATCTCTCTCTTCCTCTCTAAGGTGACTTGTTAGCTGCTTCAGCACTAACTTCTGTTGTTTTTAGACATATATATCTGAGAATTATAGAGATTTTCAGTTTCCTTTCTTTCTGTTCCCCAATGATACTCTTTATCCCTGTTCTTTCACTATATGCCTTCTTTTCTTTGATTCTTTTAACTTAATAGTGTGGGCCCTGTTAGTAATGCTGGATGAGAAATCTTTTCCACCTCTGTTGTTTCCTATGTCTCTTAATTCTACTCTTCTCAGTTATGACTAAACTTAGAAAGTCTGCATCACAAGTACAGACAATCAGTCAAAAAGAGCTCTGTGAAGCTTGAAAGCTTGCACAAACTCAACCACAAAGATTGGTTCAATGACAGGTATTATATAACTACTTTTTCTCTTGTCTGTCATACTTAGGGTCAACACGACAGTCACACCCTAAACATCAGCCAAATTGTCTGTTCTACTCCAAACTCCAAAACCTTTGTAGAACCTTGAGTTTGGTGATTCATTGGGAAGCACAGGTATGTCTCACAAAGTGGATAACGGTAAGTGAAAATATTTTCCTCTAACTACTACCTAAAGAGAATCATGCAAAAATTATTAATAACTAGGACACAGCACAAATTATTGCCGCGTTTCACTAAGCTGAATATCCTAACATAGAACAAAAGAAAATCCAGCTACAGCTGTCACTTTTGGTGCTGTGGACAACCTGCTTCATGTCAAAAGCTAAGGCAAAAAAATCCCACAGACCATGGACAACAGGACAATTTAATCCCTGCACAATGAATCTTTTATCTATCAATTAGACAACAGACCAGCGAGGCATGGATAACAAGGATGCCTCTGCACGTCACTTTAGGGAACTGTTTAAAAATAGAAGAATGCTGGAAAACAGGAGAAACACAGTCAATACAGTGATTAATGACAGTACTTTCACACAAACATCTGGGCAATTAAGCATGCTCTTTAGGAGGTGTTTCTCGTGGTGATATGTGAAAGGATGAATGAGTTTGAACCCAAACTTCACATCAATATATTGAACAGTGCAACCGTAAAGGCTACTTCTGCTTTTCAGCAGCCAAATATTTATATAACGCAACCTCTTTGAAAATAGAGATGCTTGAACTCCTCTTCCTTCTTGGGGGCTATCTTGAGTGTATGAAGATATGATTGTCTGAGCAGATAGTGCCTATACTAGACATTTTATAGGTAGGGGCCCCATCGACTAGACTAGCGCTAGTACTAGGCAATCAAGGATCACAGCGTAAATCTTAAATTCTGTAACTTTACAGTTTACTTGCTCCTCTCTTAGTCGTCGGGTTGGTACATTTATAACCAGGAACCTGCGTTCACTGCATTTTTCCCATTGTTTTCAATGGAAAAAATGCAGTGAACATGGGTCCCTGTTTATTACTCTCAGTTTTAGAATATCAAATAAAATGAAGGAATTACATCTGAGAAGGAAGGTGTGTTCTACATACATGGACTCGGCAGGAATCTATCCAGTGATTTCAATAACTGCTGAATCACACTCTGTGGGCCAGGTTCACTAAAGGTTGTGCAGACATGCAATCCCCCCGCTAAGCACCTTGTGCGCTGCGGGGGAAGTTTGGGCCTGCCTCTAAAGGAATGAGGCAGCAGGGTGGTTTCCTGTTCTTTCCCGCTGCGTGCAGGGATGGGAGCAAGCTGGCCGCACGAGGAGCAAGATGCAATCCGTCCTGGATTGCAGTTTGCAGCGGCAGGGTTTGTGGTGTGAAAATGCGCTCTCCTAATTGGCCGGTAGAGGCCACGTGGTGCAGCGCGCCGGGCAGCCCATCACTTGGTTGGCAGCGCGCTGCTGAAGCCCACCCACCCACCCCTGGACTAGTGCCGTGGATTTAATCCGGTCGCCTATTTATTGTGGGATCAGGAAGGAATTTTTTCCCTTATAAAAAGGGTTTTCGACTTCCTCATGGCACTGTTGGGTTTGGAAACGTCGGGGGTGCATGGGTGGTTAGGTTGTTTTTATAATTGTCGCGGCTGTCGCGGTGTTCAGTACCATAGGTTTAAAAATGGAAAGGGCTCTTTGGCCTTGGGTGTATGGGCAGATGATTGTGATCATTCTGCAATGGGTACCTGGTGAGTAATTTAGGGGAGGGGCGCCCCAAATTATCACAGGACGGAAGGCCAGGCGTTGTGTGCATACGGGTAGGATTTAAGCGGTCCCGAAGTTTGCAGCAGCAACGTCTGTCCTTCTGAAGAATGGATCAAGTCGGTCCATTGGAGGGGGATTGGACTGGTATCTCCAATCCAGAAGGTTGGTAGTATGGTACTGAACGCGGGTGGGGGTGAGAGATAGTTTAAGGTTTGAGTTATGTCATCTCTTCACCCCTTCCCCCCTTTATTGTTATTCACCCAAGTTAATTTGGTTAATTTGGTCTAATTTTAAGCAGAATCTAATTGGCATTCTAATTGCCTCACAATTCGGCATGGAAAACAATTTGAAGCAGGGTAATTGGTTTTAAGTCTATCCACCGTTATTCATCAGTTCAATTGGCGTAACTGGTTGTCTTGTTTCTTAACAGGTTATTAATTAAATTCGGATTCAATAAAACAGCTGCAGCCAGTTTTATCCATATCCTTTGTGTCTGAGTCTTATTCCTAGTGCGGGGGCAAACTGTACTTGCCTGTGCATGAAATGCTTTTTTCAGCAGTAGTCTCCCCACTACTGCCTTACCTTATGTTTTCTTTCAAAATCACACACTGCATTCTTTCCCATCAGAAACTCTGAAGCATAGCTGGTCAAAAATAGTAGTAGTTTCATGATAAATTCTAGAGAGAATGTGGTTGCCGTCTTGGTCTCAAATGTAAAAGATGGAGACAAAGTCGTTCAGACGACATCTTTGATTGGACTATCTTTCGTTGATGAGAGTATGCAAGGGAAGGAAATACCCTATATGGCCCAGAAGCTTGCTACCCTCACCAACAAAAGTTGATCCAATAAAAGATATCATCTGAACAATTAGGGATGGGTGAACGCGGTTCGGAAGTTCGGAGTTCGGACCGAACTTGACCAGTTTGGTCGACCGAACCGAACTTCCAAACCGGACTCGATTTTTGAACCGAACCGAATTTCCAAACTCGGCTCTGTTCGCCCATCCCTAAAAGATGATATTCCATTTATTTCAATGGGGTTTGAATTTCCGAACTTGGTTTGGAGGTTTGGAGTTCGGACCGAACTCAACCAGTTCGGTCGACCGAACCGAAATTCCGAACCAAACTGAATTTCCGAGCTGAACCGAACCGAATTTCCGAACTCAGTCCTGTTCACCCATATCTATGAACAATGTTCTCTCCATGAAAAAAATCTGAAATTGTTTTAATCTATAACTAATTTCACACCAAAATTCACAATTTTATCTTTATTTATTCAATTTTTATTCTGCCCTTCCCTCGAAGGCTCAATGCGGCATACAGAAATATAGAAAATGAGTAAACATGAAAGCATATAAAACATGTATTAAAATATATAAAAAGCAATTATAAGAAATCCTAAACCCCACCCACCAACCCTCTCCCTAAACCTTCTACCACACCCCACCCAACCCTATTCCAGCCCGCCAAATGCCTGGCCAAACAAAAAGGTCTTAGATTTTTTCTGAAACGTAAGCAGGCTTGGGATTAGGCAGATCTCCAAGGGGCAAGAACACTTCTCTGTTTGCCCTTGTGCAAAATTCACAGGCAGCTGGTAATTGCAAGAAGGCACCCTCAGCTGACCTGAGGCTGCAACAGAACATAAGGGAAGAGGCAGTCTTTCAAATACCTGGAGCCCAAGCCATTTAGGGCTTATAGGTCAAAATCATCACCTTGAATTGTGTCTGGAAATCTATTGGCAGCCAATGAAGATTCCAGAGCACTGGTGTAATGTGCTCCTAGTGACCCACCCCTGACAGAAGGTAGATCACCATGTTCTGCACCAACTTCAGCTTCTGAACAGTCAACAAGCGAAGCCCCACGTAGAGGCTGAACAAAGTTTCTGAAAAAAATTAAAAAACAAATTTTGAAAGTGTAGAAAACAAATTATTTTTTAAAGTAACTATATAACTGCACTGGCTGCCAATAGTCTTCTGGGCCCGATTCAAAGTGTTGGTTTTAACCTATAAAGCCTTACACGGTCTGGGCCCTACTTATTTGCGAGACCGCCTCACCCCCCGGGCTTCAGATCGGCCCCTGCGGTCATCTGGGGGTGCCTTGTTGGAGGTCCCCTCGGTTCTCCGGGGGGCCACACAGAATAGGGCATTCTTGGTGGCCGCGCCTTTGGAATTGCCTCCTGGAGGGGGCACAGTTAGCCCCAGACCTCCTGGCCTTCCACAGGAACTGCAAAACCTGACTGTTCCGTCAGGGATTTGGCGAGGGAGAAGGGTAGGGTGGGGGGTTAGGGAAGGTGGTATGGGGGTGTTTTATGGTTGTCTTATTTTATTATTGGATTGGTTTTTTTTTTTTTTTTTAAATTGAATTGAAATGTTTTAGTATTGTTGTTAGCCGCTTTAGGCTGCCTGTGGAAAGGGGATATAAATTTTGAAAATAAATAAATAAATAAATAAATAAATCCATTCCCATCCACAACACTTGATAGAATCAAATATTTCCAAATTAAACATAGGGTGTTTCCACATGTGACTCTGGAAGAGAGGTGACCTGAACCTATCCAGCTTGGAAACACACCATCAACACGGTCATTATCAGGTCTAGCTGCAGAACAAGCATTCCCAAGATGAGCTGCCAGGGAGACACCGTGTTGGTGGTGTGGCCACCTGGCCCTGTGCTGAACCCAGCACCCCATCCCTACCATGCCAGGCAGCTATGGTGGCCTATGACGGCCAACAATCACAGCCTGGGCCTGCCACAGAGATGCCCAGAAAAAAACCAAACTGGGCAACATCTGGTAGCTTGGCCAACAAACGTGCCAGTGTCTAAGTGGGTCTCAGTGGGTCTAAGCAAGCCATTGTCACATTTGTTAACACACACACACACACACACACACACACACACACACACACACATAATCAGTTAATATTAAAAAGTCCCAGTTTGACCTTCCTAATTTGGAAAATTGTGTGTTCTGAAATTTCCATTTATGGTGTTTGCAATTCCAACATTTCCTTTCTTTTTAACTCGAAAATGACTTTGCTGTTGAAAGCTTCAACAATAGTTTTAATCAAAAATCTTTGCTGACCAAAAGTTCTGAAATATTTCTGCTCCACAGCATGTCAGCCACTGAGCGTAGGCATTGAATGGTCCATTCCTTGGTTGTGCCTTTTTCCGAACTGTACCACGTACTTATCATTTTGCACTATTCCCTTACAGCAGTGGTTCCCACACATGGGGGTTGGGGAAAGGAAGGTCCTGTAATGTGGAATGTATCCTGGGGGGGGAGGCAAAAAGCCTGAGAAGGTTCCCATCCTTCATCCAAGTTCTATGCATGTATCTGATTTTTTTATTGGTATATTTCTGGTGAGAGGGATGGTCCTTCAATACTTCAGATAACAGGAAGTGGGGAGGGCACAGCCTCTAAGGTTTAAGAATCACTGCAGGACATTTCAGGCTCAAGGGATGTTTCTGGCACTTATCTGCAACAACAGCTGTCTCTTGGGGTTTACTCATAAATCCTGGCTGAATCTGACCCTGAATAACCAACGTCATTTCTGTTTACTCACATTTCTTTACTTTTGTCAGCACTGCAAATCAAGTGTTACTAGTGACCTGTATATCCTAGTCTATGTATTTTTCAATTGGGGATTGCATGTATCCATTTTTAAAGAGAGGTCCGCTTGAACAGGACAGATTCTTGTCAGTCTGAACCTGGCCCTTTCCTGTGCAGAAACCACCAAATTTTCCTGCCGACGTATGATATTTAGAAGAAGGCAAAGATTCAGAACAAATTATTTAGTCCATGCCTTTGCATCTTGTACATTACACGGTTGTGGTTTTTATGAATTTTTACTCACTGTAAATCAGTTGGTTGTTTTGTAAGAACCAATGCTAGTCTGCAGCTTGTTGGCAAACTATATAAGTACTGGCGGCAGTCTTCTTGTAGTCTTTCCTTCTGTGTGACTGATGAAGATAATGTAGTTCAAATAATATATTTTATTGGGCCAACTTCTGGAGAGTAAAGCCCTATTTCAGCTGAAAAACTCAGGCCTCAGAACTGGGCTCCAAGCCCAGCTGCCCACTATACTTGCACCTCTTTTCATCCCCTCCTGCCACCACATGCCTCCCACCCAGATGATTGACTCCACTGTTTCCTCTGTAATGCTCCCCCACCACTCTTCCCTGGGAGCCAGGTAAGCTGAGAAAAGCAAAAGAGGGAGGGAAGAACTTAAATGGGTGCCCAGTACAGTATAGGGATGGGCGAAAAGATCGCGGTTCGGGTTCAGTCCAGTTCAGTTTGGTCCAGTTCGGTTTGCTCGTTTGGTTCAGCCATTCGGTTAATTCGTCCCGTTTGGGTTCAGCCGTTTGGTTCGGTTCAGCCATTCAGAAAAAGGCTCTCTGTGCAAGGAATGATGGCCCCTGACCTATAACGGTGGGTCCTGGGGCTAGAGTGGCAGCTTAGAATATATTGGCCAGAGCCCTCCTGCTAGTGACTTGGCCCCAGAACCCTGACGGCGGGTCCTGGGGCTGGAGTGGCTGTTTCTTGATGAGGTGGAAAGACATTGCCTCCGTTCAAGGAATGATGGCCCCAGACACATGATGGTGGGTCCTGGGGCTAAAGTGGCAGCTTCTAGATACATATTGGCCACAGCCCTCCCTGCCTGTAACTTGGCCCAAGAACCCTGACGGTGAGTCCTGGTGCTGGAGTGACTGTTTCTTGATGTGGTGGAATGACATCTTCTCCGTGCGAGGAATGATGGCCCCAGACCCATGACAGTGGGTCCTGGGGCTAGAGTGGCAGCTTTTAGGTATTGGCCACAGCCATCCCAGCCCGTAACTTGGCCCCAGAACCCTGGCGGTGGGTCCTGGGGCTGGAGTGGCTGTTTCTTAATGCTTTGGAAAATTGGCTCTCTGTGCGATGAATGATGGCCCCAGACCTATGACGATGGGTCCTGGGGCTAAGGTGGAAGCTTGTAGATATTGGCCACATCCCTCCCTGCCTGTAACTTGGCCCCAGAACCCTGATGGTCGGTCTTGGGACTGGAGTGGCTGTTTCTTGATGCCTTGGAAAATTGGTTCTCTGTGCGAGGAATGATGACCCCAGACCCATGACGGTGGGTCCTGGGGCTTGAGTGGCAGCTTCTAGGTACATATTGGCCACAACTCTCCATGCCAGTAATGTAGGCCCCAGAACCCTGACCGTGGGTCCTGGGGTTGGAGTGAATGTTTCTTTTTATATATATATATCTATCTCTACATTAAATCTAACTGCTCTTTACTATTCTAAAGCCTATTGAACTAAATGGAATATCCTAATAACTACAAAGGCCTTGTCCTACAATCACACTGTATCCCTATCTATCTCTATAACTAAGCTAACTACTATGTATATCTAGTAGGGGTGGGATTTCAGGCAAAAAAACAGATACCGGTTTTACCGGATACCGGTTTCCCTTCCCGGAAGTTCCTCAGAAAGCCTAGTAAAGTGCTGAAGCCAGCCAGCGCTGAAGCCGCCAGACTGCCATGCTGCAGCCGCCGCCGCCCATAGCGCAAAAGGTAGGCGATCCCTGGGTGGGGGGGTACGGTGATCCCTGGGGTGGGGGGGTGGTTTAACTTCGGGCAGCTGCGACTTCGGGTCGCAGCTGCCACCGGCACGGCGGCAGCCCAGAGTCCACACTAGCAGGGACTTCGGGTAAAAAAAAAAGTTTTTAAATCCAGACCGGGCAGGGTGGGTGGGGGGTGTCCCCCCCTTCCACCCGCGCAGCCTGGTGGGTTTTTTTTGTTTCTTTTACATTGTGGCCATTCATTTCAATGGTTGCAATGTAAAAAAATCCGGCACAGGGAACCAGTACGGGTACCCCCAGTTACCGGATTAATCCGATACTGCCTGTACAGCAAAATACCGGCCGTATCGGATACCGGGGGAACCGAAATTCCCACCCCTACTATCTGGTAACACCCCTACTAGATAGATATATATATATATATATATATATATATATATACACACACACACACACACAATATTACACAGGGCGAAACACAAAGAACACAGGGAGTGGTACAAAACTGAAATGAAAATCAATCTAATAATATTCCTATTCTAAATAAATCCAAAACTTAAAACAGGGGAAGGGAATCAGGGATGGAATAAGAGGGACAGGGAAAAGGATTCAATGGAGTGGGGAGGGAGGAAGGAAGATTGAACACAGGGAACACAGAGAGGGGTAAAAACAAAAAATAACACCTAAATCTATCTAATATAATCTAAATAAATGATAATATGGAGGTAGATGGGTTGGATGGGTGAAATAGGAGGGGGACTGTAATGGATTGAGGAGAACAAAACTGCTGGGAGAGGGAGCCTTCTGAAATGCTGTTCAGGAACAGTGACTAGCTCAGAAGGTGTTGGGGAGGGGGGGAGGCAATCAGTTTTGTTTCTTGCTGCACCCGCTTCACCGCAAGCCCCATTGGCTCCATGCAGCCTAGCTCATGGCCAATCGCAGACTGCGAAGCCAGTGGTCTGAGGCGAAAAGGGATGGTGATTCGGCAGGCTGGCTGCTACTCCAAGCCTTTCCACCCCTGGTGCCTGGAAGTCTGCTCCTCAGCTGACTCCCCCTCCCTGTCACTTTTTGCCTTCCAGTGACACATTTTTGCCACCCAAACTCACCCGAATGCGATCCGAACTGACCAAACTGTTTGGTCATTTCAACATTCGGAATTGAGTTCGGTTCGGTCAGTTTGTGTTGGGATTCGGTCGCCCGAACAGGCCGAGTTCGGGCTGAACTCCGAACTTCCGAACCACGTTTGCCCATACTACGGTATCACAAATTATTCCCCAGTACCTGATTCATCAGATACGTAGGGTACCATTGAATTTGACAGGAATACCTGTATTTGTGGGTACTCGTTTCAGTTCTTCTTTGCAGGCTTTTCTTGGATGGAAGGAAGACTGAGCATGCTTATTGGAGCTTGGAATCTATAGTCAAAGCCTTAGTAATGTTAAGAATTGTAACAGACTACTGACTCTTTAAGAACCAGTAGCGTAACCATCTTTCTTGCGGCTAGATGCCTCCTAGTTGGGAGCACTTAGGGGAAGTGTGTGGACAGCTGGAAGAGCAGTGATAAAAGCAGAGTGAGCAGTTTAGTCAAAGGCTGGTGATGAGAGTGAATTGGTAGCCCTGTGATTTGCTTTGTCTAAGGCCATACCCTCAGCTAGGAGACCTGATTGCAAGGAGTTGAGAAAGATTTTCTGAAGTAATTCTACAAACTGATCCTGGGTTGGGAAGCCACCCAGATCATTGTAGCTTTAAAGTAAAGAAATATCCTGGAAGGGGAAATCAAAATATTAAACTGCCTATGGCTTGATTGTTGGGAGGCAGAGATAGTCACGGCAGACACCTCAGACAATGGTTATCCTAATATAAGAGTTTTCAGTGAGATTGTTTTAGGATTAATTTAATGTTCTCAGTTCTATTCTGTGCTTTTAAATATTCATAATGCAACTGGATCTTGAAAAGGGAGCAGTTAAGGTGTAAATAAATATATTGCTTTGCAAGTCTAATAATTTATTCCTCAAAGTTTTTTTAAGCAGTACATTTGCTTTCTTTTTATCTGGCCCACTGGGAATGGTTGCATCCAAAGTGCATGGACTGAAATTGTCAGGGATCCATTCTGCTAGGCAATATGTATACCAGGCACCAGCTCACTGTCAAATAGCACCAATTTGCTGGGTTTATTTGTTTTCACTGATATTGGTTTCAGCTCTAGTCCATGTTTTGTGGGAACCCCCCCTTTCTGACCTTTAGTGGATCTGTGGTATTGCTCAGAGATTGGGAAGAGAGGGAAGACTCATGGTGTCTTCTCCACTACTGCTGTAGTGATAGCAGCTGACCCTATGGAGCTTAGCTTAGGTCTCTTCCTAGGTGAATTCACAGACTCAGGCTGCAATGTCCTGTGCTTGCAAACTACATATATTGTAGAATCATAGGACCATGAAGGACCTCAGAAGGTCACCTACTTTGACCCTCTGGCCTTCAGATGGACCAACAGTATCCTTGACCATCCCTGAGATGTATTAAATAACCTATTTTTAAAGACTCCCAATGATGGAGGCTCCACAACATTCCCTTGGCAATCTCTTCCACTTCCTAACTGTCTGTAGGTTAGAAACCTCTTCCGACTATTTGGCCTAAATAATTTCTCTTTCAGTTAAAGCCCATAGCTTTATCCTCAACTGGCAATGAGAACAACCAGGTACCATTTTAATTATAAAAGTCTTTTTGGGATAAGCCTCCACTCCTTCCTTTCCTCAAATTCTTCTCTCTTCCCTTTGTCTATCATTTCTTTTCTACCCACATGTGTTTTGTTGTTTTATTTCTGAGACCTTTACCTTAATAGGTTAGTTTATTCAGGATTCTTGTGGATTTTGTATAGATTCAATAGAATGATGTAGTTTACAGATATATTTGCAACCCCATAGAGTGCATGATATCTAGGATCACGAAGAAATGAGAAGTGTAAATTATTTCCTTCAATATATTTTTGCTTTTTAGGGTTGATTAGTGTTTACAATAAAAAATTTAAAAGTTGCAAAAGAAAGAAAACTGTGTCCAGAAATAGGTAAGAACTGGTGAACTCTGAGGTGGTTCTGACACTCTGTGGAGTTTCTACTACCTGTTTTCTACAGCTCCAAAGAAAGATCAAACTAAGAGTATCAGGCATTCTCAGAGCCAAGAGCCATTAAATCTTTTCAGAATATTTCTGAATAAGTTATTATGTTTCTTCTTTTCTACAGCAAATTTGTTTAATGCACATACATTCTATACTTGAGTTCCTTATGGCATGGGAAGAGTTCCATTCCCAATGATTTCATCCAAACATTGTTGGATTGGATTGACAGTCTCTGAGTATTGTGGACTCGAGTGACTTCTGTCACCTTTCACTAGTCACAATCCCAAACCCCCTCCATGTGGGTTCCGCATGGCACAATGTGGTCCCAATGGATGTGTGTGTGTGTGTGTGTGTGTGTGTGTGTGGCTTCTGCGGGTCATAGGATCGAGCTCACTGAGAGGTTCACTGGGATACATGTGTACCGTCCAAGGTGATTATATCTATGGAACCCAATGTCCTAGAGCTAAGGTGCCACCTTGCTTCTCAATTCATATCCACAAAGCAGTAGCTATTGGGGCTGAAATTTGAGCTTGGTATTCTTGCTTTTCTCAACAACTATCGGAGTTCTCAACCCATTCATGTGAAAGAGAACTGGCCAAGAATTGCCTGGATTCTCAATGAAAAAAGGTAAGAATCTCGAGAACAGCCCCCTTCCTGCATTTGCAAAAAATAAAATAATAAAATAATAATATAATAATAATAATTATAATTAATATAATTAATTGTCGACGCACCCCCAGAAGATGAGGACACAGTTAAGGGATAGAACGGCCACACTCTTTATTGGTTCAATTATAAATCAAAAAAAGGGGAAGGGGTAGCCCTCCCCGTTCCCCTTTTTGAACTGGGGTCCGACTTATATTTAACTGTTTGCCAACAACAGGAGGTTCCAGTCCCCAATAGACAATTGCCCTGGTCACCTGTCTAACGGCTCCAGAAGTTCTCGAGTAAAGCCCGAGTGGAATCCTCCTGTGACCTAACTTCCCAACATTAACTTACACCCTGCTACGATCCCCGGGTTTCCCCAGGCCGTGGCAGGCTGTTCATGCCTACCCACTGCTTGGCACATAGTCTGTCCAGCAGGTCCGGCCATTTGCCTCTCACCCTTGGGCTGGCCATACAGTGGGCAGCACTGTGCGGCTATGCATGACTGTACCCAAGGAGATGTTTCTGTTCATCCTATGCTCTAGTTGTCAACCTTTTTGTAACCATTACCCCTAGCTCAGCCCACCGCTAAAGAGTGCAACAAGTGCAAGCCTACCACCAGCTAATTGCCTTGTCGCCCCTTGGCCAAATTAGCAAAAACACTCCGGGAAAGGCGAAAAACCCCTTAACTTTAATTTGTCAATTAGGCTCAGGGAAAATTCCTTTCTGGTCCTAATTGGCAACCAGTGTTAACTCGGAGTGCTGCCAAAAAGGGTGAGGGTGGGTGGGTGTGCATCTTTCCGGGTCCCCACCGCAACCAAAATGAGGCAGGTGAGCAGGGAAACTAAGATGGTGCCCGGGAATCCTGCTTATCTCAAGAGTCCAGGGCGCCCCCTCCTGGTTTCTGGGTAACCACTCGTCCCTCCCCTTCCATCGCTGATGCGACGAGGAGGCAGCCGCCTCCCTGTCCTCGCATCTTCCTTGTGGGGGGGCGCACCGCCAAACCCTCACCGCGCTGAGTGCAGCAGGTGATAATAATAAGGGCGGGGAGGGGGGAGGCGTAATCACCTGGCTGCCTCTCTGAGTCTGGGAGAGACTGCTCCAGCCATGGATCTTGCCACCGGACCTCTCCCCTCTCGGCTTCTCTGTGTGGATATGGGGGGAAGCCTCCAAAGAGGAGGCAATAATAATAATTAAAAAAACCTTAAATCACTGTGCATGTTCAAAATGACCAGTTAGACATAGCTGAACTAGAAAAGGTGCAGAGAAGGGCAACAAAAATGATCAAAGGCATGGAAGGGCTCCTGTACGAGGAGAGGCTTGGTAGGTTGGGGTTCTTCACTTTGGAGAAGAGATGACTGAGAGGAGACATGATAGAGGTCTATAAAATCATGAGTGGTGTGGAACTAATAAATAAGGAGCAGTTATTTACCCTCTCATCTAGTACTAGAACTCCATGAAACTGATGGGTGGCAAGTTTAAAACAAATAAAAAGAAATATTTTTTCACTCAGCATATAATTGGGTTGTTGTGGAATCTACTGCCAGAGGCTGTGGTAAGGGCCAGCACTATAGCTGAGTTTAAAAGAGGTTTGGACAAGTTTCTGGAAGATAGGTCCATTAACAGCTATTAGCCAGACAGGATCAGGGAACATGATGGGGGGAAAACAACAGGGAATGGATCCCCCATTGTAACCTGTTGGGTGCTTCTCCCAAGCCACCATGATTGGCCACTGTCGGAGACAGGATTCTGGGCTAGATGGACCATTGGTCTGACCCAGTATGGCACTTATGTTCTTATGCCCTTTTCCAAAATGGCACCGGTGCTGCCGGCAAATGATTTTGTTGTCTTTGCTGGCAGCGTTGGCACCATTTTGGAAAAGGGCACCCAGTACACATAGAACGACTGTCTTTTTCCAAAATGATGCCGCCGCTACCAGCACCATTTTGGAAAAGGGATGCACATGCTCAGAATGGCTCGAGTAGCCATTTTGAGAATGCATTGTGATTTTTAAAAAAAATTTTTGCCTCCTCGCCAAAGACTTCCCCCACAGAGAAGCAGAGCAGGGAGAGATTAAGCAGTGAGACCCAGCAGGTCCCATTTTGGAAAAGGGCTGCACATAAGCATGTGCAGTGATTTTTCTATTTTTTTTAAAAAAAATATTTTTGCCTCTTCCTTGGAAGATTCTCCCCTTCTCCTGCTGAGAAGCCAATTGGTAGAGAAGCTGAGCAGGGAGAGATCCAGCAGAGAGACCCAGCAGCTGGAACAGTCCCCCTGGACGCGGCGAGGCAGCCAGGTGAGTAAAAAGTCCCCCCTTTTTTGTCAGTGCAGGGTATGGTTAGGTCCCCCCCCCCTTGATATCTTTCAAGATTTCAAACCATTAGCGAGAGCTTCTTGAGATCTCGATGCCGATTCTCGATTCTCACGAGAATATTTTGATTCTCCTTTCAGCCCTTGTTGCTATGTGATTACGCATAAAGTAACTTGCTGCTCCAGTTTAACTAGCTGCTTATTATTATTATTATTATTATTATTATTATTATTATTATTGTTATTAATAATCATAATCTTTATTTTTATATATTATTCCCCTGCCATGGCACTTGGAGTGCTTCACAAAGAATTGATTAACAATGTTTCAAATCCTCATAACTGCTCTGTAAGGTAGGCTAGGCTGAGAGAATAATGTGACTGGTCCAAGGTCCCCTACCTTCCTCTCCAAGTACTCTGCACATAGCCATTACACCACACTGGCTCTCAGGAGCATATGTAACATGCTCATATTATAAAGAAGATAGAGTAGTTTTAAAACTAGAATCTAGGGGAGCACCGATAGGTGCTGAGGAGCACATGGTTTGGACCAAGGTAGTTGCAAAAGATGCCATTAATTCAGGGGAATTAGAGATAAAAAGTAGCCCAAGGAGCTCAGGGGGGAATCGGTGTCAAACAGTCAAACTCTATTGATTCCAAGATAACTGAAACAGTTACTTATAAGGAACAGAATAAAAACAAAATGGATATATTTAAATGTCTAAAGTCGCCAGTTGACTCCCACGCCAGTTATCATCTGGTCTCTAACCTTCCCTTTTTAGGAAAGGTTATGGCCCAGCAGCTGCAGGAGCATCTTGACTGCACCAGCTATCTGGATCTTGGAGTTGCCAGTTGACTCTCGCGTCAGTTATCTGGTCTCTAAACTTCCCTTTTTAGGAAAGGTTATTGAGAGGATTGTGGCCCAGCAGCTGCAGGAGCATCTTAACTGCACTGGCTATGTGGATCCTTTGCAGTCCAGCTTTCGTCCGGGCTATGGCACTGAGACTGCACTTGTGGCTTTGGTTGACGACCTCCACCGCAAATTGGACCAGGGTGGTTCAACCCTGCTACTTCTGTTAGATCTGTCGGCTGCTTTTGATACTGTTGACCATGAGATGTTGGTGATATGCCTGAGGGACCGAGCTGGGGTGAGTGGAATTGTTCTTGAGTGGTTCAACTCTTTACTGGTTGGAAGAACTCAGCGTGTAGTGCTTGGGGATTGCTTTTTGTCATCCCGAGACCTAATGTATGGGCTCCCGCAAGGTTCCATCTTGTCCCCTATCCTGTCCAATGTGTATATGCAGCCACTCGGGGAGGTCTTGAAATGATATAGGGTGTGGTGTCATCAATATGCTGATGACACCCAACTCTACCTCTCTTTTTTATCCGACCCAGAGCTGGCAGTCTCAGTGCTTACCCGGTGTCTGGTGGCTGTGGGGGACTGGATGAGGGTGGGCCGACTGACATAGAATCCTGACAAGATGGAGGTGATGTTGGTGGGTAAGGTGGAGGATATGGTGGTACCCATCATTGACTGGGTTCACCCTCCACTGGTTCCCCAAGTTCGCAGCCTGGGTGTTCTCATCAACTCACAGCTCCACATGGATCTCCAGGTGGGGGTTGGTGGTGAGGAGTGCATTTTGCCAATTACATCTGGTGCATTGGCTTTGGCCGTATGTTTCAGATAGTGAACTGGCCACCATCATCCATGCTTTCATTACCTCGAGATTGGACTATTGTAACACACTCTACGTGGGGTACCCATGGTGACAGTCCGGAGACTGTAGCTAGTGCAGAATCCGGCAGCCTGTCTCCTTATGGGGTCAGGCTGCCATGAGCATATTACACCAGTGCTCTGGGCTGTGCACTGGCTACCTATAGTCTTTTGTGCCTGATTCAAGGTGTTGGTGTTGACCTATAAAGCCCTACACGGCCTTGGTCTAACTTACCTACGGGATCGCCTCACTGTCTGTGCCCCGGAGTGACCCCTGTGGTTGGCTGGGAGCGCCCTCCTTGAGGTCCCCTGGGGACCAGTATGGAGAGGGCGTTCTCAGTGGCCACACCTCAACTGTGGAATTCCCTCCCGGCGGAGGCCCCGATGGCCCTGGACCTCCCTTCCTTCTGGAAAGCCAGGTCTTGCATGGTCTGCAAAATTAGAGGCTCCAAGAGAGTCGAATCTCTGCTAGGAGGGAGTTCCAAAGTCACAGTGCGACCACCGGGAACACCCTTTCAAATGTGGCCCCCCGAGAAACCCAGGGGACCTCTAACAGGGCACCCCAGATGACTGCAGGGTTCGATTGAGGATGGTGTGTGTGTGTGTGTGAGGTGGTCCCATAGGTAGATGGGGGCCCAGGCTGTATAAGGCTTTAAAGATTATAATCAACACCTTGAAGCAAACCCGGAAGACTTTAGGCAGTCAGTGCAGAGAATGGAGCACTGGTGTTATGTGCTTCCAGTGGCCCGTCTCCGTAAGGAGGTGGGCCACCACATTCTGCACCAGCTGAAGTACCTGGATTGTTACCAAGGGTAACCCCTCGTAGAGCATGTTGCAGTAGTCAAGCCATGAGGTGATGAACACATGGATGATGGTGGCAAGATCAGGGCCTGAGATATATGGTCAGAGTCAACGGACCAGATGTAACTTACTAAAGGCACTCCTCACCATAGCCATCATCTGGGCATCCAGGTGAAGCTGTGAATTGAGAACCCCCAGACTACGAACTTGAGGAACCAGAGTTAGACACACCCCATCACTGATGGGAGCATCAGCCTTCATACTCTCTCTCCTACCCACCAGCATCACCTCTGTCTTGTTGTGATTCAGATTGAGGCAACTCATCCCCCACCGCAGCCAGGCACCGGGTAAACACAGAGACTGCAGGGTCTGGGTCAGATAAAAATGAAAGGTATAACTGGGTGTCATCAGCATATTGATGACACCCCACTCCAAATACTCTCAAGACCTCACCCAACAGCTGCATATATAAACTGAACAGGAGAGAGGACAGAATACAACCCTGTGGGACTCCACATGTAAGAACACAGGGAGATGATGAACAATTTCCCAGAACCACACACCAGCCAGAAATCAGAAGAACCATTCAAGAACAGTCCCACATACCCCAGCACAGTCCCACATACATGTCACCAACAGCTTGTGTTCAACCGTATCAAATGCCGCTGAAAGATCTAACAAAATCAAGAGAGTGGACCTACCGCGGTGCAGGTAGGTTCAACTCAGTCCAACTCTCAGTCCAGCTCATCAACCAAAGCCACAAGCTCAGTCTCTGTACCATATCCCAGACAAAATCCTGACTGTGAAGGGTCAAGGAAAATAATCTGGTCCAGATGCCCCTGGAGCTGCTTGGCCACTGTCCGTTCAATAACCTTCCTTAAAAAGGCAAGGTTAGAGACAGGTTGATAGCTGGCAAGGGCATCCCTGTCAAGAGATGGCTGCTTGAGCAAGGGCTGTACCACAGCCTCCTTCAGGCACTCCATGACCCTGCCCTCTACAAGGGAGACATTGACCACCCCGGCCAGCAATGACCTCAAAGTCTCCGGGCTGGCCTTGACCAACCAGGACGGACATGGATCAAGGTCACAAGTTGTGGCCCACACAGCCCCCAGCATTTCCACTGCATCGGAGGATGATATCAACCTGAACTGATCCCACAAAAATAGAGAATAAAACTGATAGAGAATAAAACTGATAGAGAATAAAACTAAAAATAGCATAATGCCCCCTATATCAATCAATCAATCAAATACTTTATTGTAGTAGCCCATTGTCTTTGACAAAAAAAGAAAAACATATATATAACAACATCACAAAAATATAAAAGGTAAAATGTAAAATTAAAATTAACTCCTATACATTCTGCATTATTATGTTGAGATAGCCAAGACAAAGCTATACCTTGTAGTCACAAAAGGAGAGGCAAAATGCATCCATGTTGTATAAGAACTCTCATCATGAGCAATGTTGCTCTCTGATCAATCATACTTTCTCTTTTCCAATCACATCTCCATAAAGAGCCACTTCCCTGGTAACCTTCTCATTTCTATCAGTCAGAAGGTATATCATTAGCCTCCCTAGGCCATCTTATATTGCTACGTAGCCTTTCCCTATATTTCCCATACTGAGGGCAGAAGAATAAAACGTGGCAGATCTTCAATTGCCAGAGCACAACAGGGACAATGGGTGTCTTCAGACGTTACGAGATCACGGTGAACCACGGTGAATACCCACCTGTGGTCACCGTGTCTCGAACGTCTGTTTGCGGCACGCCAGATGTTCACCACGGTGAATCCCCACATGGGGTCCGTTTGAACCACGCTTCCCGGGCTAGTCGGGGGAAGGTCCCGGGAAGCGTGGTTAAACGGACCCTGGGCCGGGACCAACGAAAAGTCACGTCTGGCCACGTGCCACGGCGCTTCCGGCCCGACGCGGCGGCCGCACTGGCCCCGCCGCCCGCCCGTCTCCTCGGAGGGCGGGCGGCGGGGTGCGTGGAGGGGGTGGGGCCGTGCGGCCGCACGTTGCGCTGCGCGGCCCCGGCCCCTCCCACTTTCCCCGTTGGGATCCCCCCGGCACGTCTGTTGTGCCGTTACGGGGTGACCCCGGCGGGGAACGAAGCCGGTGGTTCTGGTACGGGGCCAAAGGGCCCCGTATCGTCTGAAATCACCCAATTTCTGTCATTATGTGGAATTCCCTTGTATCTACCTTCTATAATAGCTGAAGGTAAGATTTGGAGACGCATGGCAGTAAAAACATTTTTGAGGTTATATGAGATTTCATAGTCTAAATATAGACCACCGCCTAACTTAGGTAGCAGGAATTTGTACAGAGGGAATATCTTTGAGGCACTAGCCTGTGACCTAAGCTCCTGAATATCAATATCCATTATTCTTTATTTAAGGATTCTGCATGCTTCTTTTGTAGGAAGATCTGACAGAAAGGTGAAAGGGAAGCCCAGTCTGCAAAAAGCTTGGTTTGCAGCCTTCCACCACAAATCGTCACTCCCCATTCTTCCCTTTTCCAGTAGACAAAGCTTTACAAATGAGTCTGCTTGGTTTTTCATCTTCAGTAAAGCCGTTAACCAGCTTTCTATTATTGTAACCTCAAGGGATTCTGTTTCTGTTTCTAGTCTAAGGATGACCACTGAAACACATCTGGGGACCTGCAACAAGTTCCGTAAAAATGAATTTTGTACAGAATCTAGTGACTTCCAGCCTGCAGTTTCATGACCCCAGAGCTGTGCCCCGTGTCTTATTTTGGACACTATTTTAAGCTTAAAGATTTCCAAAGCTGCTCTTATCTCGTACCCACCTTTGGTTCTAAAAAATGTAGATAATGCATTACCTTCAGCTTTGATCCCCTGCTTAAGTGATTGGAAATGTGATGTCCGCTTTCCATTATAAACAAATATAATGCTCAGGTACTTAAATTGTTTAACTTGCTCAATTCTTTCTCTGTTCAAATACCATTTTTGGGGTCGGTATTTTGGCTCAAAGACCATAATCTTGGTTGTTTGAATATTGATTTTTAATTCTAATTTTTTACACTCCTCCCCCAAATCTTCCAATATTCTGTGCAGGGCCGAAATGGATAATAAAATGGTATCGTCTGCATACATGAGAATTGAGCATCTGGAGGATCCCAGCCTTGGTGCCATATATTTATCTATATCTCTAAGATTTAGGATGAGGTCATTGACATACAGGTTAAATAGCCCAGGAGATAACAGACACCCTTGCCTAACTCCTCTAGACGTAGAGATACGCTCCATAAGCAGTCCTTTATTATTTATCCGGACCTGTATAGTGGTGTCTGTATATAAGCTCTGTATTAAAGCCAACAGCCTTCTATCTATTGACATCTGCCTTAATTTCCCCCACAGCATTTCCCTATTTAACAGGTCGAAGGCTGAGGAGAAGTCAACAAAAGCTACATGCAGCTTTAAACCCCTCAGCCTGCTCCTCTTAATTAAATGTGATAATACCAAACAATGGTCCAGGGTACTTTTCTGCACACGGAATCCGACCTGCTTTCTGCAATAAGCTTCTTACTATCAAGCCATGTCTGTAACCTATCTAATAATAATTTGGTATATAACTTAGATATTATAGGTAGCAGTGTAATGGGTCTGTAGTTATTCGGGTCTTGCTTGGCCCCTCTTTTATATATCGGGACCACCCCACACCTCACACACCCCTTCCACTCCTTTGGAATATGACATGAGTTGTTTATAAGGGCGAACAAAGCTGCTAAGGCTCCTGCCCACCCATCAGGGCAAAGTTTAAAGACTTCTCCCGGCACAAAATCCTCTCCCGGTGCCTTCCCGTTTTTAAGAGCATTGATTGCCTCATTGATTTCTTTAGGTTGAACTGGATCCCAATCCGGGAGGGCTGCATTCTCTTTATCTACTGCTAGATGACATGGAGTATCTATAGTATTCAAGATCTCATAGAAATGTTTTTCCCAAATAGTTGCCTCGATTTTTGGTTCAACATATGGGACTCCTCCTTTCTGTAAATATGTTACCTTTCTCCAAAACTCTCTATTATCATGGGACAGCAGAGCCGTCCTCAAGGCGCCCCCCTGGCACCGATGGAAGTCCTGCTTCTTGGTCTTCAATCTATATAAATTGATGGTGCGACTGCACCTTGAGTACTGTGTGCAATTTTGGTCACCCCATCTCAAAAAAGATATAGTAGAACTTGAAAAGGTGCAGAGAAGGGCAACAAAAATGATCAAAGGTTTGGAATGGCTTCTTTACGAAGAAAGGCTTGATAGGTTAGGGTTCTTCAGCTTGGAGAAGACTGAGAGGGAATATGATAGAGGTTTATAAAATCTTGAGTGGAGTGGAAAAAATAGATAGGAAACATTTATTTACCCTCAGAAGTAGCACTAGAACTAGGGGACACTCCATGAAATTAACTGGTGGCAGATTTAAAACAAATAAAATATAGTATTTTTTCACTCAATGCACAGTTAAATTATGAAATTTGTTGCCAGAGGAGGTTATTGTCAGGGCCAGTAGTATGTCTGGGTTTAATAAAGGACTGGATAATTTCTTGGAGAATAAGTCCATTAATGACTATTAGCCAAGTAGATTATTTATTTTATTTATTTATTTATTTATTTTATTCTTAGCATTTTTATGTCGCCCTCTCATGCCCATGGCATCTCAGGGCAGCTAACAATATGGTAAAACAGTAAAATACATTAAAAACCAACATCACTTAAAAAAAATGTAAAAAACCCCAACCCTAACCCTCCCCTCCAATTCCCCCACCCCACCAATCTCCCCCATTTACCCCTGCCTCCCCCCCTCCCCTCCAAAGGCCTGGGCGAATATGCCAAAAGGCGAGCAGACCCAGGGCCAGGCGGGCTTCCTTCGGAAGGGAGTTCCACAACCGTGGCCTGACCACCAAGAGTTCCACAACCGTGGCCTGACCACCGAGAACGCCCTCTCCATGGTGGCCCCCCGCCTTACACAAGGGACCTCCAGATAGGTGCCCCCAGTGGATCGGAGAGTCCGTCCTGAGTTACGGAAGGTGAGGCAGTCCCCAATATAAGAGGGGCCGAGACAGTATAGGGCTTTGTATACCAATACTAGCACCTTCAACTTGGCTCGGTATGCTATAGGCAGCCAGTGCAGAGAATGGAGCACTGGTGTAATGTGCTCACGGCAACCTGTCCCCGTAAGGAGACGGGCCCCCGCATTCTGCACCAGCTGCAGCCTCCGAACCAATATCAAGGGAAGCCCCACGTCGAGCGCGTTGCAGTAGTCAAGCCTCAAGGTAATGAAGGCATGGATGAGAGTGGCTAAATTGGGTCTGGAGATATATGGGCGCAGCCTCTGCACCAGATACAGCTGGCGGAAGGCGGATTTAGCCACCGCCTCCACCTGCCAATCCAGGCGGAGGTCCACATCAAAAATCACCCCCAGACTCTGAACCTGCTGGGCGATCGGAGGGCAGACCCCTCCCAATAGGAGGAGCCGACACCTCCTTCGCCNCCTCCACCTGCTGATCCAGGCGGAGGTCCGCATCCAAAATCACCCCCAGACTCCGAACCTGCTGGGCAACTGGAGGGCAGACCCCCCCAAATAGGAGGAGCTGACACCTCCTTCATCCTCCCCACTACCATCACCTCCATCTTATCTGGGTTCAGCTTCAGTCTGCTCTGCCTCATCCAATCCACCACGGCCTCCAGACACTGGGAAGGTATCGAGATGGCAGGACCTGGGTCCGTTGAAAAAGAGAGGTACAGCGGTGTGTCGTCAGCATATTGGTGACAACACACCCCGAACCATCTCATGATCTCCCCCAGGGGCTGCATATACACATTAAATAACAGTGGAGACAGAATGGAACCCTGCGGAACGCCACACGTCAAGGCCCGGGGGCATGATGTTTCAGTTCCCAGCACCACCCACTGGCTTCTATCTGAGAGGAATGAGCGAAACCATCCAAGAACAGTTCCGTCCAGACCCCCCAGATCTCGCAGCCGTCTCAACAGCAGCCCATGATCCACGGTATCAAAAGCGGCCAAGAGATCTAGCAGGATCAGAAGTGTTGACCGTCCTGCATCCATCTCCCGGTGGAGATTGTCGGTCAAAGCCACCAACGCCATCTCAGTACCATAGCCGGGGCGGAACCCAGATTGAAAAGGGTCAAGTAAACCGATGCTATCAAGATGCCGCTGGAGCTGCAGTGCCACCGCCCATTCAATAACCTTCCCTAAAAAGGGAAGGTTAGAGACAGGGCGGTAGCTGGCGAGCGCATCCACATCTAAAGATGGCTTTTTCAGCAGGAGACGCACCACAGCCTGCTTAAGGCTGGGTGCCGATCTACCCTGCCGAAGGGACGCATTGATAACTCTCGCCAGCACCGTCCCTAGCGTCTCCCTGGAGGCTTTCACCAACCAGGACGGGAATGGATTGAGTTGACAACTGGTGGCCCTAACAGACCCCAGGACATCCGCCAAACCTGCTGGCGTCACTTCCTGAAACTCAACCCAAGAAGATGGACCAGACGGGGTCTCTGCAACCTCACGCTCCTTGCTTACTGCCTTCAATCCGGTGTCGAAGTTGCTCTGAATCTGAGCAATCTTGTCTGCAAAGTAGGTGACAAATTGCTCACAGCGGGTCTGGGACAAGTCCCCATCCAGGCGGAGGGAGGCTGGACTAACCAGCCCCCGAACCACCCAAAATAGGTCCGCCGGGCGTGACTTCGCAGATGCTATGAGGGCAACAAAGAATTCCTTTTTTGATGTCCTCATAGCCTCAACATAGGACCTCAAATGGGCCCTATGGAGAAGACGGTCAGATTCAGAGTGAGTCTGACGCCAGCATCGCTCTAGTCTCCTACCTACCTGCTTTATACCCCGCAGCCCCAAGGTAAACCACGGGGCCCTGTGTTGACGAAGCGGAGGCAGGGGATGTCTCGGAGCCACCCTGTTGATAGCCGCCTCCATCAAGGTGTTCCAGAACTGGACCAGCTCATCGACATTGTGGCCATCAGGATCTAGGGATAACTCCCCCAGGGCCTCCTGGAACCTCTGCGGTTCCATCAGCCTCCGAGGGTGGACCAACCTAAGTGGTTCCATCCCCTTGTGGAGGTGGTGTGCTGGGAGGCAGGCCTGTAGGAGATAATGATCCGTCCATGACAATGGTGTCATCCTGACATCCCACACTAATGGATCACCCACCTCAAGGCCTGAACAGAAGACCAGATCAAGGATATGCCCCTCCACATGGGTCGGGCAGTTGACAATTTGGGGCAAGGCCATGGTTGCCATGGCGGCCATGAACTCCCGCTCCGCTCCTGCAAGGCCGGCATCGGCATGGGCGTTGAAGATGGAAACTTTTACTGTTCCTATCTGTTTTATTATGAGATGGGAACTTTTACTGTTGGGAGCAGGGAGTGATCATCAGGGAATGGATTGCCCATTGTGACTGCTGGTACTTCTCCTATGTGACTGGGATTGGTCGATATCGGAGACAGGATGTTGGGCTTGATGTCTGACTCAGCATGGCATTTATGTTTTTATGTTCTTACATGGAGAGCTGGCCTTAGGCATGGATGATAGGTCTTGTCCCATGCTTTAGTGGTGAGCACTTCGTTTTCATTGTATTAGTTACTAAATAGGGATGTGCGAACGCGGTTCGGGGGTTCGGCATTCGGCCCGAACTCAGGGGTTTGGCTCGTTTGTGAACACCCCAAACCCAAACTGCCCCCTGCCCGAAACGGCTGAACAAAGTTCGGGTTCTGAACCCATTCGGGTGGGAGGCGGGGAACAGGGGGGAACCTGGTTTTCCCCTCCCCCCTCCAGGCTGCATGGATGTAAGCGGCGCCGGGGCTCACCTCCCCCCCCAGTCTCATAAAAAAAAATTAAGTCACCCCCCCACCCCAGAGATCACCCTACCTGGTGGTGCTGGGGCTCTGGCCCTGAGTCTGGTGGCAATGGGTCCGGCGGCGCTCCGAAGCGCTTCAGGTCTCTACTAGGCCTTCCGGGTCATGTGACCTGGAAGGCCTAGTAGAGGCCTGAAGCGCTCTGGGGGCCACCAGACCCGCTGCTGCAGCCGGGGCCACAGCCTTGTCACCACCAGGTAGAGCGATCCCTGGGGTGGTGTTTTTAAAAAAAATAAATTACAAGGCTGGGCAGAGTGGGGAGGTGGGGAGGTGAGCGCTGGCGCCCCTTCCACCCTCACAGCCTGCAGGGGGGAGGGAAAACTCCCTCCCAGACTGATCACAAACTATTCATTAGGTAGCTGCAGCCTGCTACTAGTGGCGTTGGGGAACTGCTGGCCTGGACAACTTGAACTGAGGCAGCTACTAGAGCACTGCTGCTTAGAAAACTGGTAAGATTGAATTCCCTTCCCAGACCCCTTTGCCAAATTACCATGTAGATGTTTTACTTGCCCCTGGCCATATGCTACTGCTGTTTCAAATGACCTCAGGCTCTGCTGCTTTTCCTCCCTAATTGTCTGCTCCTTTCTGGTTTTTGGGTGCTGCTTAGGGATGGGCGAACCCGGTTTGGGGGTTTGGGGTTCGGCCCGAATTTGGGGTGTTCGGAATGTTTGCGAACCCCCCCGAATCCAAACTGCCCCCTGCCCGAACCGGCTGAGCAAAGTTCAGGTTCTGAACCCATTCGGGCGGGAGGTGGGGGACCAAGGGGAACCCGGTTTTCCCTCCCCCCTCAAGGCTGCATGGGTGTAAGGGGCACTGGAGCCCACCCCAGGGATCACCCTACCTGGTGGTGCCAGCGCTCCAGCCCTGGGTTTGGCGGCAGCGGGTCCAGTGGCGGTCCGGAGCGCTTCAGGTCATGTAACCGGGGTCATGTAACCGGGAAGGCCTAGTAGAGGTGTGAAGTGCTCCGGGGACCGCCGGATCCACTGCCGCACCTGGGGCCAGAGTCCTGGCACCACCAGGTAGAGCAATCCCTGGGGTGGGTTTTAAAAAAAAAACACATTACGAGGCTGGGCGGGGGGGAGGTGAGTCCCGGTGCCCCTTCCACCCACACAGCCTGGAGGGGGGAGGGAAAACTGGGTTCCCCCAACCCCTGCCCGAATGGGTTTGGCCCCCTCAAACAGGTTTGGCCCAAACAACCAGAACCCGAACGGTTTCGGGGGGGCCGAACACCGGCACACACCCCGGTGTTTGCACATCCCTATTACTAAAATGAACAGAGACCCATTAGTTGTGGTAATTAAACACCTGGGGGAAAAAAGCTCATTTGTTTTCATTAAAAAATAAAGAGTAGTATTTAAATAAATAAATAAATATGAATTGTGCATGTGCACAAATGTCTGCCAGATCAATCTGTGCATGTGTGCCCTTTTCCAAAATGATGGTGGTAGTGTCGCCATCATTTTGGAAAAGGCTAGCTGGTCTGCACATGAGCAAAATGGCCACTGTGCATGTGCAGACTGGCTACCCGTTTCCAAACTGAAGGTGATGCTGCCGCTGCCATTTTGGAAAAGGGCACACATGTGAAGAATGGTTGAGAGGCCATTATGAGCATGTACAATGATTTTGATTTTTTAAAGTTTTAAAATTATTTTTAAAAATATTAATGGTGTCCGTTGCTCCGTGGGTGGGTGTGGGTAGAGATGGGTGTTGGCCGGGAGCAAACACTCACCAACAACCACCGAAAGTGGCGTTTACACAGACGCCCCCACCCATCTCCACCCAGGGAAATGCTCCCCACCCACTGGCCAACACCCATCCCACCCAGAGGAACTGGGTGGAGGCATAATGTGTGCACAGGGTCCATGGTGATTGGCTGCAGTGGTGCCCTGCAACATGTATACTAAAACGTAACACTCATTTTATGAGTGTAAGAGCATCTGTGTAAAAAGGGCCTTATATCAGTGAACTGGCATTGGAATGGATTGTCTGTAGGGGAAACAGCTGGTAATAGTGGAGCATGGTATGCATCCTGGAGGTTGGACCTGGGAAGCAGGCAGGGGATGGGCACCCCGCTGCTATCCCAGAGAAGGACTGGCATCAGGGGGCATATGGGAAGGATCTAAGCGGTCCCCGATATGGTCACTTGCTCATCTGTTCTTCTCTGGGTATGGATCAGTTATGGTCCATTGGAAAAAAGGGGACTGGACTGGTATCTCCAGTCCAATTGGTTAGCACTATGGTACTGAACGCGGGGAGTGAGGGGCATTGGAGGCGGAGGGATATTAGGAGGTAGGACTTAATGCCCAATCACTCCCCTTGTACTCACCCAGAATTATCAATTCAGCCCGATTCTGATGGGCTCACTAATTGGCATCTTAATTTGGAATTTTACTAGTTGATTCTTCCATAGGAGAATTGGGAAGACTCATGGTAATTGGATAATTATAGTTAATTTTGATAATGCAGTTTGGCAATTGGATCTTTCCACTGTTCTTATAAATTGGTTTAATTGGTCATAATTGGTTCTTGTTTTTTCAACAGGTTTTCATTTCATGCTGGTTGTGTTTTAATAAACAGTTGTGGCCAGTTTACCCAAACGTACTGTGTCTGGGCCTTATTTCCAGTGCGGGGGCAAATGTCAACTGTTGACACTGTATGCAGTTTCCTGAACAGGAAATGAACAACTATTGTTATTGCCAGCACTTGCAACTTCATAATGAATCTTGCAATCTTAACATCCCAGCTCCTTTTGGTATCTAGTTGCATGAGGATTTTTTCTTTTTTTCAAAACGTGTCTTTTGTTCGAATGGTTGTGGAGAAATGCCTGGAACATAGCCCCAGTATAACCAAAGCAATGAAGTAAATACTAAAGAGAAAATACAAAGAAATCCAAACTTATATGTTGATTTTTAAAATATATATATATACCAGTATCATGATACCAGAGGAGTGTCTGACCCATGGGTTTGAAAGCTGGGTTGGCAAAACTGATGTACACTTAGATTTTCTTTAATCCTGTATAACTTTCCTTGTATTCAGGAATGGGAAAAGTCAATTGTCCAACAGACATTTTTGTGTGTTTAGGATCTAAAAATGTCCATAGGACATTACACCAGACTTTCTGTTAAGGGCATTTTCACACAAGGCACTCTTCACCCACCACCCACTGTACACGTTGCAGGGCTGCAGTATTGCCCTATGGGTGACCTGTAACATGTACAGTGGGTGGGTGGTGGATGGGTAGTGGGTGGAAATGTCCTAAGTCAGTCTGTTTCCTCAGCTTCCATGAAAAAGGCTTTATCTTACTCTGTTTCTTATGGGGGAAAAAAAGCAAGTGTTTTTTCCATGTTTTAAGCCAGATTCTCCCCCCCCCCTTTTTTTTTTTTTAAAAAAGAAGAGACCTGGGCCAGATTTTCAAGTGCTCATCACCCAAATCAGAATTTCAGAAGAGATTTTCAAACTGAGAGATTGGAAAAGTACTTTAAAAAATTTGGTCCAAAATCTTCAAATAGTCAGTCAATGGTCACTTTTCTAAACTTGAAGTTGGCAGCAATTTTAACCCTCAGATGGATTTTGGGGTAAATCGACCCCCCAAAAGGTACAATAAATAAATCATAAAACTTTTTTTTTTTAGCAAACCTATGCCATTGCATACTTCATGTATTTCTCAACAATAATGTGGACAATTTTCAAGTGTTGGTTCATCCCCACCCCTCAATTGTAATTTTTTTTTACCTAGACAATTTCACTAAAACGGTATTGGGGTAAATTTGACTCCAGTTGTAATGAATGGGAAAATGAAAGCACTACACAGTACTGAGGGCTATATTCACCCCAAAAGTTCAATTCAACCCCCAGTACTGTAATTTTGGGTGTGTTGGGGTACTGTTGTCCCCAAATACCTTTTGTGTTAATATTGTTTATGTACCACAAACAATAACTCTTGATAAAATTTAATTTTTAATGTTAAACTGGAGTCATTTTCAAATCAATTACATTTGTGTGTTTTTTTCCAGTTACTATTTAATTGGGGTCTATTTTACTCCAATTCCGGATTAATACAGTTAATTTTTCAATTGTCTGAGGTTTAAAATAGTAGTAGCTTTTGCACATTACAGTACCACACATTGAGTAAAACCACAATGCTTTAAGAAACACTTTTTCTGTTTGCTTGTTTATTGACAGATTTTTTTTTTTAATTACAACACAATGAAATGATGGTAAGTACATAAGATGCAATAGTATAAAAAAGCCATTTTAACCCTTCCCTTGGTTAAGACACTTACAGCAGACAAGAACTGCCCCACCCCAATTCCCCCTCCGCAAATGAAAACAAAAATAAATATAAATTAATAAATATAAAACAAATCACTGCACAGCCCTCAACTCTTTGATTGCCATGGCAAGAACCATAAAGATGATTCTAGCATGTGACATTTTGTTTTGTGGTTAAAGGTTGCCGCAGCAGTCAAAGGGTTATAGTGTTGTAAACATAAGTACTTGGTTGAAAATGTTCAGTCATGTTAATGATCTACAGCAATGAGATTAATATCATGACCCCTTGACCTTTAATGACGCAATGTTATAAGGAATTAAAGAGATAATAGCTTTGTGAGCTGTTACATAGATTAATCAACCCATTTTATTTAACAATGCACTATGAGGCCTTGATTTACTAATAAAAGACAACTTGTGTATAATAAAACACTGTTCAATGCATTGATCAATAAAATCAATGAAAAAATTAGTCTAAGCACCACAAAATTTTGCCTGATTATATCTGACAGTCATAATACACTTTAGCACCATTTAGTCAGCCTTGCAGTTGCACACAAATGAGTTTTGTGTTTGTCAGTAGAAACTACCTGAAAGAATAACATATGTCAGTTATAAAAAGGTTAACGTAGAGAACGCGGTGTGAGCCAAAAAGTAAAATAAGTTTAAATATAAATAATAATGAAAGAGAAATTCAGTTGCTGATAGCTATTCAGTTATTTGTTGTATACATACAGCAAAATGTGTCGAATTCAGGCTTGAAATATTCATGGACATACAAAGAAGAACTAAATAAGGAGACAAAATAAGGAGACAATTGTGTGCAATCCCAACCCACTAAAGTCAATAGGAGCAAGCCACTGAATTGAGTGAGGGCAGGATTGGATCCATTATGTCTGCATTCTGGCTTATCTATAGGGATATGCAAAATGATGTTGTCAGTTGCTGGATAACTACGGGCATCATACTTCCAACTGGTGTAGTTTACCCAAATGTGCAGAGCTCACATTAGAATTTTTTGAACTACTGGAATGGAAAATGGAGTTTAAGGAATTTCTTCTTGTTAAGCAGGCTGTTAGAAACCCAAACTACTGGAATGCTATTTCTGTTCAGTCTGGTCAAAATAAAATAAAATAAAAAACCTGGTTATGCACACAAATCCTGATATCTTAGTTATCTGAACTCCATAAGCACCTGCAAGCACGCCACTAAAATAAGTGATTCTATCCCAGAGATGGAAGAAACAAGCACACAGGAATAGGGAAAGGAACAGTTTGTAAAGTGTAGTGTGTAGAGTTTGATGTATTGGACTCATATTTAGTTCTACAGCAAGTATGGGAAATGCCTAATGGTAGGACGGAGGTGATTTAGGTGGAAAGCTGAAATGGCTACTAGGATTTCAACCAAGCAACCAAATCTGAAGAGGTAATTCAGTTATTAGGATTGCCATGGCATAAAGCTTGGCGGAAAAGTAGGGGATACATAACTCAAGAGAAAGAATGACAGAAACAAGTGCCAGAGGAAGCATTAAAAAAATGCCCATATCACCTAAATCTGGAGTTGACGTCTCACCTCAAGGTAGTTTATGGGCTTATACGCACACCTCACACACACAATGATAGGGCTAAAATGTCCAAGCATATGCAGTCTGCCCAGCAAGCCACAAGTTAACGCTGACAGGTGTCTGGAATCTGTAAACTTGTATGGTAGTGAATGTTGTAGAGAGCTGCACATGATGATGTCATGGAGAGGTATGAATTAGTAGGGACTGGGAACAAGATGGGCACACATAGCGTCCAGAAGCATCACAGGAAATTACCTAGCATGCAGGAGGCAGCAGATTTAACACAATAGAGAAGTATCAAAGAGAGATGGTAGTAAATGCTGTTAATGATATTGTGACAGAAATGACAGATGACAGTTGAACAATGCTAATAGTGTAATGTGGGGTATTTTCAGACGTTACGAGATCACAGTCAACCACAGTCAATTCCCTGTGGTGGCTGCGAACACGGAACGTCTGTTGGGAGAACGGACGTTCCCCCCCGGATGTTACCACGGCAGGGAATCACTTTCGCCACGCGAGCGGTCGAAGCAGCAGGACCGGCGGCAGTCGCGTGGCGAAGGCGATTCCCCGCCGTGATGAACCCCGCCGTCACTTCTGGATGGCGGCCACGGCCTGGAATCCCTGCAGGGATTCCGGCCCGTGGCCAAATTGGGCGAGCGCTGCAGCCAATTGGCCCCGTCACGTCTGAAAATACCCATAGTCTCCTAAACATCTCAACCGTCATGATAAGAACCCATGCGTGAATGACACCAAACCAATACAACACTGCATTAAATCCACTCACAACTTTGCTCCCAGCCATGACAATTCAAGCATGTTGTTTGATGGTGCAAAACTTTATTTTCTACTTTAGGGGCAAGACAATGGCTGAGGAAAATTTCAAGTAAAAACATGCTTGAACATCTGGCAACTGCTTGGGTGCAGCAAACCAATTCTGTGGATAAGGAGAATGGAGACACTAGGACTGTGAGCAAAGGGGGTACTGATAATGTGCACATGACATATTCAGCAACTCTGATCAGAGCACACAAGGATGAATTTCCTTATGACTGACTGCAACCATGGGATAATGGCGATAATGGAAAACAAAATGCTGATGCCATCCTTAAGCCTGGGTAGTTTGATTTTTGTTCATCAGAGTGAAGAGGAGCATGTTAGACAACATCTTATTCCATTCGAAAGAGAAGCAATAGATATGCTTTCACACGTGTATCATCGTACATGGAAGAATACATTAACCTTTGGGGATTATGCTTCGCGTCCATATAATTAATTATATATTTATTGTGGCTGTTATGAAGGCAAAAAAAAAAAGACTTGACAGCATCTGGGGAATCTCATCCACGGAGGCTCTTCAGATGGTAGACAGCTTGGTGAAGTTATGATCAGATGACAAAGTGAGTATTTCTTACAGTGGCTCATTTCCTAATCTTCATTCATATTGGTTTGTCTCAAATAGGGAGTGTCATGTTATTTCTGGCTGAATTTCCAGTGAGTCAGTTTCTCACTGAAGTTGTAAATGTGCTCAGCAGGAGCTGTGGGGCTGATTACTATCTACATCCCTTATGGATAAGTGAGGCGTTACTGGATCCACTGTTAGTGAAGATCATCAATACCTTCCAAAGACAGCAAGATAGGAGTCTCTCTCAGAAAGGTAGTCAGTGTCACTAGGTTCTTGTTCTCTTTTACCTTTGCTCTAACATATAGTATAGTTTTTGGTAATATTATTTAGGTGGTGACTGAAGGCAACTCTGGTTGTTTCTAAGTTAAGGCCTTAACTTACTTGCTCTTTGTCATACTTGTTCCTGGCTTGAAATGAATAGACACTTAATTCGGTGTGTTTTTGCATGTCAGCAATCTTTGACACTATTGTTCAGAACCAATTGTTGATTCAGCTGTGCATGTGGACAATGGTGAAAAGGATGGCTGATAAATAGTTCTAATTCTTCATTCTCGGTGGAATTTCAGTGGCTGATGTGGGTAGCGGCATTTGTCATCACTTTGAGGGGCCAGTCCAAAGTGCACACATACAACGTGCACACTGCATGCACACACATTGCATGTGTGCACCTGTGCACAAATCTTAGAAAATCTTCAAATCTAATAACTGACTCTCTCATAGCAACCTACAGCCATAGACATTGGAGGCCTATAATACAATACAGTGGCAAACCACAGTCACAGATCTAATTCTATGGCATAGACTTCATTCATACATGGTTCCGTAATAATATTGAATGGCATTATATGCATTGATTTATACACTGATTTATACATTGTGAAGCTATAGAAGACGCTCCTAACGGGAGCGGGTCGCTGGGAGCACATAACACCTGTGCTCCATTCTCTGCACTGGCTGTCTATAGTCTTCTGGGTTCTCTTCAAGGTGTTGGTTATAACTTTTAAACCCCTATACAGCCTGAGCCCTGTCTACCTGTGGGACTGCCTCACCCCCGGGTCCTTGATCGACCCCTGCAGTCAGCCAGAGGCGCCCTGTTAGAGGTCCCTCCTGGGGCCACATTTGAAAGTGTGTTCTTGGTGGCTGCATCGCTACTCTGGAACTCCCTCCTGGTGGAGATTTGACTCTCTTGGGACCTCGTCTTATTTTGCAGTCGATGCAAGACCTGGCTGTTTCGCCAGGCATTTGGTGAGGGGGATTGGTGTGTGTGTGTGTTAAATTGGATTGTTTTAATTGAGCTTTTTATGTTTATTTTATCTTGGATTTTATACTTCATTGTTATTTATGTTTGTTGTACACTGCCCTAAGTCACTGTGTGGCGGATAGGGCGGTATAAAAATGTTGACAAATAAAAGAAATAAATAGAAGATGGCAAATTGTCACTGGAAATACACACTAAATGTAGTGACGAATGCATGTACATTTTGCATTGATGACTGACATCACAGCAAGCTAATTGAGCAATGAATTAATTTAATATGCATGTTCAATGTGAGGATGACTCTTGCATGGAATTGAGAGTGTCATAATGATCTCCTGATACTTCACCACAGATACTTATCTGTAATGTTATTCTTCAATAGGATGTAGCCATGTAGGGTTGTCAGAGGTTGTTACCATTGTGACCTCATTCAGTTTACATTAGCATTTGGCACAGGTTCATGCCACAGGCAGAATTTGTTTACATGCATATTCAGGTAGATGGTAGACTGATATAATGACACAGCTACCTCTTGACTACATGAGCTGAAGTGTTTGGGCATAACCAGGTACGCTTTGCAGGTCTATTATGGTTTTTGTGCTGTGTGCTTCTCTTGGTATATGTTGGATTATGCTGTTGAGAGGTCGATGGACAGGAATGCATAGGTCTGACATCAGTCACATCAGTCTTATGTTGATACAAAAGGGAATCAAAACTAGCATGCTCAAGGTTTAACAAGTACGTGGAAAGACACCAAAATACATGACACTCTGCATGACAGACAGCATGATCACACAATGTATTGGTATCTTATGCTGTAGTGCAACAGCTGATCTTTGTGTCCTATTGTAACAACAAGGGTGGTTCCCATCCTAGAGAATGAGATCAGGTTTACTCCTGAATACTAGGAAAACAGAGACATGATCATATGTGGTCACAAACCACTGCTGGTAATGGGATAAGACTGCATTTGGGAAGGAATCATTACTGCTCAGGATAATTAACTAAAATGAAAATTATGCGGATGCCCTGTGGATGCCTTGGTTCATTGTCCAACACAGGGTTGGTGCACTGTCACACACTGCAGCTACTGACGATGTACACTGCGTGATCAGACCTTAAAGTTCCCAACCCCAAGAGCCACATAACAAAATCTTCATAGGGCTGAGAGCAACAAGACACACATGTATGCCCCTTTGTGTATTTTCAAAAGAGATGATAGCCCCAGGTTTGGTCTGTGCAACCTCCACTCACATGTTTAGTATGTTCAGCCTAATAAATAGTAAGCCCCCTGCATGTATTTCATGCGCTTGTAGGCAGTCTGCACTGGTAGTACCAGTGAGAGCGAGAGCAGAGAGAGAGGGGCAGGAAGCAGCTGCTCCTTGGATGCTCTGGGATTTTTGCCTGTGACTCTGGTGCTGGCAGACCTGTATGTCATGCAACCATAACTGATGGGACTTGACACATGGGCTCACATTAGCCCGAATTTACCCCCACGATAGGCTCTGCGTGCTTCAGGACCCCGCTATGTGAGGGGGTTGCAGGTCTGGTGGGTGGAGGCTACATGGCCAGTTGGGGCGAACACCTAATAAACTGGGCAAGTGGACACCCACCTGGTGTGGGTTATTATGGACTATTGTCTCATTTGTTAACACCGTTTGAATCATCTCCCAGGCTCAGCCACTCCTACTTTATGAATGGGTAGGAGAGTCAGTTCTCTGATGTCTTGCCTATTCTGAGGAGCAGATGTGATTCAGCTGCTAAGACTTGGGTGCAGTGAACTAAGACACAGGACCAATAAGGTAGTGTGGGGCTTGAAACAGGTCCTGGCCAAGAGCCACCCAAACTCTCTGAGAGCTGCACATGGCTCCCAAGTCACAGTTTGCCCACATCATTGATAGCAGCAGTGTGTGACAGTTGTTACTTATGAGGTTTTGCTATGTTGACCATTTGCCTTATAGTCCATAATTGCAAGCTTAGTTCACCCTCTTCTTGGCATGTCATACTTGTTCCTGCTGCCATTGCTTGCATGCTCTGTTTCATCAAATTGCATCACTCCCTTGATTGGACATAAAAAGTGTCAAACCATCTACACAATGGTTACGCTACGTGTTATGTGCCATGGGATGCATGCACATATCTATTGCGTTTGACCTTGTACACGTATTAACAAAATGATGACAAGTTGAGGGTGTACACTACAGCTTGTGTACATTAGAAAGCAGGAACTGCGTTCATAACTAGTATAGTGTCACTCACTCCAGTACTAGCCTCAAATTGTTTAGTGCCGGGGCCAGTCCTTTGAGCCAACACAAGTCCCATGTACTTCAGTAGGATTTGCATCAATGCCAAGTGCTATTGCTGGCACTAAAAACTTGAAGATCATACTGCTTTCTTGTACAGTGTCCTTAAGTAGTAAAACGATTTGCAGAGACCAAGTGCTAATGTTATAGCTAGATATCTGGAGCTCTAATTATTAGTGAAATTTATTCTAGCTAGCTCTATATCTAACAAATAACATTGTAACATATGGAATCCACATTGTGCAACAGTGAATGCCCCCCTAGGATATGCTATTCCATGGAACCAGTCCACAATATTAACACTCCAACTATGACCATTATATCATCTGATCCTCTTTGTGCTAGCTGTAAGGCGAGACTGAGTGGACATATGATTAAATATAGGGGACATGATTATGCGCTGCTCTGCTAGTTTGACATGAAAAACACTGATGGATAGTGTATGGACTCACAATAGTACATTGTAGTTGTTAGTGTTGTGTAGATATGTTTTGGGATGTATATATTTATTGCCCTGTGTTCCTTGCCACATGTGATAGGCCCGTATGTGCCTGTTTACATATATAATATATGACTCCCTTTATGATAATTGGTTTTGAGGAGATCTAATTTGGATCACCTTATATAACCACTTTTTTGGTCCATAATCATGGTACTATAGACTAATTATGTTCAGTAGGGGTGGGACACCAGGGAGAATACCGGATACCTCGATATCGGATATCCCAGGTACTGGATTTACCGGTATCGGCACACCGGATTTTTAACATTGGTCGAGGTACCAGATTTTTAACATTGCAGTCGATACACCCAAATACCGGCAATATTGGATCTTGGGAGAACCGGTATTCCCACCCCTATGTTCAGTGTATATAGCATGTGCTTGTGAGTTGTGATTTAGTTACTGCACTATATGGTGTTTAACATTCATGGGAGATTTTTGGGCCAACACCCAATTTGACAGCAACTCATTGGCTGCAATCTCAAGCAGAATCTGCGTGAGTCCCACGCAGTTTGCACATGGCACAATGCAATCTCTATGGAGATGCACGCGGTTTGCGCATACATGAGCGTGTGCGGGGCATGGAGTCGTCGCCAGTGTCCTATTCACTGATGACCATATTGCATATACTGCTGCACTCATTCATTTGTGCAGCTGTAAGCATAGTAGTCAAAAAGGCAGTCAGAGCCAAAAGCATAAGAGAAAGGCAGACATTGGTCCCATTGCTGGAGCCTTTCTCATTCCCGTTGTCAGTGTGTGAAGGAGAGTGTTTGTGTTGTGTATAACATCTTCCACCTCTGGATTCCCTACAAAACAGAAGATGGGCCAAGCGTGAGCTGAAGAACTTGCATGGGATATAGAACTTGCAGAACAACAAGACCCTGGTGGTCATTTACTTGTGCTTGAGCCTGGCTCTGCTGTCATCCTTGTGATGTGTGGTAGTTTGAGTCTGTATCATGCATTATTAGCAGGATAGATTATGGAACAAGAAATGTTTAGTCAGTTATATGGCCATAGACCTCTGATAGTCCAATTGTGAAAACCTAGAAGCATAAATCTGAGCTGATTCTTTTGCTAATCACACCTACTTTTCTGTCCTATGCATTGCTTCCCACTAACAAGCCAGAATCTGATCCTGTAAGGGAGTACCAAAAACTATATTTACCTAGTGTTAGGATTGTGACATGAGCCAGCAAAAATGGAGTAATTCAATGAAATCTTACATTACATCTGTAACCCACAATGTTATTTAGATAAGGATTCTGGGCTGTGTGGGCTAGATGGGAGAAATATATATGGTGTTAGACAATGATCAGACCCCCACCCCCCCCTTTAACTCTGAATATTCTGACCTCTCTTTCAGAGTGTTTCACAAATTTAACGCTATTTGTAAATGCAAGATTTTAATTATTTTAAGTTCTCCCTACAAAGAAAGAAAGAAAGAAAGAAAGAAAGAAAGAAAGAAAGAGAAAAGGAAGTTATAAAATGTGTATTACATTTGCCTAAGAGACTTGAAAGCATTCCTTTGGAGCCATTTTATCAGGTATCCCAATCCCCAGGGATCTTACTGCAGCAAGTGCTTTGAGGATTGGGATCTGAGTCTCTCCATTCCAACCTACAATATCCACATACTTACATTGGTAAATTTCTGTTTTTCTGATAAATGCTAACTGGAGGATTTTTATTCCTGATCTATAGCAAATAACTATGTGGTATATTTACAGCATAATTAGCTTGATAGAGTGATATCTGTATTCGCATTGTATTGATCCACGGTATCAATTATCACAATAAGAATACTAACATATTTATTAAAATATTATGAAGTAAGTTACTGCACACATACAGTAGCCAATGATTCAAAATGCAATAGTGTGGCTTTCTTTTTCTCTCTCTCTAAAGGCCTCATCTAAAGCCTATTGAAATCCATGTCTTTCTATTGAGTTCAATGGGATTTTGATTTTTAAAAAAAGTTAAGTGTTTTTGACTTATAAGGGTTCAAAGCTAAACTTGATACATCAGCTAATTTCTTTTGAACTCCTAAAAAAACCAAAAAAACAAGCATCCTTTTTCAAAATGAAACTTGAACACAAACTGTTACTGGATTCTGCAGCCTGCAGCAAATTTTAAACAATGGTTTTAATAACTTGCTGAAAATAGTAGTTTATAATAGAAATACTGACAATAATTTTAACCTGCCAGGCATAAATGTGCCCATACAATATTTTTTTTTAAAAAAATTCTCCATCTTTCTGTATATAATATATATGCACTTTTACTTCCAAAGAAAATAGATTAAAGAATCAAATTATGATGCATGTATGTAACTATGATGTACCATATACAAAAGCACTACATTATCACACTTACCTTCCTGCATAATTACTGTAAGTTAAATTCTCCAAATACAAACACTTTTTGTTACCTTATCAATGAACAACAGTCCACATGCTCAGCACTTCATTATTCCCCAGGAAATAGTAGCACAAAAAGTCAAAGCTGTCATGACAGAGACTTTGAAAGCGAAATTAAATTTCCAAGTGGAGTAAAAAGCAGATAAGATGCTATTCTGAAGATAGTATTAAACTATCTGGTTCTTCTACTGGAGAAAAAAAATCAAATGCAGATTAAATAATTTTTGTCACTAGTTTCCACCAAGTACCCAAGGGACAAAATCAGGACAATGACACGAGTCCATTTGTTTTGCCTGTAGCAAACATAATTTACAGTTCTTTGCTGACAACAAAAGTCACCCAGTGGATTAAATATATATATGACTGACAGACAGGCATAAATTGGAATTCACCAAATGATGTGATGTGCCAGAAATGTGACTCTATGCTCTGTAGCTGTGAATGAACTGTTTACATTTTCAGCAGCAACTGAAATGGATCTACTGAAGGAATGCTATGGGCTGAAACTGGTGCAATTCTAACATTCAGCATACAGTACCTCTAAGAAACACCTCCCTAAATTCCATCTGCATTGCATATGTGCTGTAAAATTATATCTTTCCCCCCCAAATGGTTCATTTTTGTTAGCCATACATACATATATATCTGTTTATGCTCTAAGAAAAAAGTTTGCAATGCTTTATAGCATGCCACACATGATCATAAAATAAGTCCCCAAATCAAAATCAAATCATGTAAGTGAACAAAAAGGCATCCTATCTTCATGCTATGCTCAATATAAATATAAATTCAAGGCAGTCAAGCTATTCATTACAAAAAAAATAATATGTACGTATATATACCTACACTCTCTTAAAAATGATTCAGTAAGGTGGATTAGGAAATTAGTAAGAAATTGTCTGAATCTAGTATAAAAATCTTTTATGTAAAAGCCAATTATGGCTGTTTCAAGTATTTTAACGCTTCTCCTAGAACTTTGTCATTAAGAGCTCGTTATTTGTAGAAATGACTAATTGTATACTGAAAACTGTATTCAAGTTAAATAAAAATTCACTTCCACTGTGGTTCATTTTTAGAGTGTGCATGTATACATAGCAAAATGTCCATCTACAGATCTACCATAAATATTTTTGTTGCTGTCATTCCTTTTTTAAGGAAAAAAAAAAAAAGATCAATGTTTTCCTGTAACATTGGATAATGAATATCAGGCCTTTTAAAAACAAAAAACAATCCCAATTGATTAGCAACACCAGATTCCCTTCAGATTGTGCCAGTTTGCAAGTTAAAGGTCAAAGAGCAAAAACATAGAACAGTACACTTTTAAGGAAATTCAGACAGTGAAGCTTTTCACAGAAGACAATGTTTAACTTGGTAATGACAGTCAACAGATTAATAATAAAGTTCAAGGCAAGCTGTTCATTGTTTCAAAAGCTACTCCCCTCAATTCCTGACTTTCATACAAAGCCAGGTGTCTGACTCATGGGGTGCATTCATTCTGACCATCTTTAATAAGTTCACAGCCCAGTGACTGTAAAGCCTATCACTGCAAGAAGCAGCTCCTAAAATCAATAAAGAGGTCTGTCAGTTGCTGACTTTTCTCTAGGAAAAAAATATTGATACAAACCTGCTCTGCAGGTCACATGAAAATGACAATACTGCTGTTAGCACAAATTACACTTGATGACAAAATGCTTTGGTGGTCCCTTGGCTCTGTCAGTGATTTAATGCATGGCTAAATGCCAGAGATCTGACTAACCCTTTGAGAACTATGATAAACATGCAATTGGCAATGCACCGGACGATATTCATGCAACATCAGAGTCATCGTTTTTAGCTGTCCTTTGAAACTGTAATTTTACCTGCCTTTATTTATGAACCAAGGCAAATTGAATTACCATGCATTATAGTTTAAAACAGAAATCCAATATGCCTAAGATAAAAGGCTCAGCTATAAAACTGTAGCCAGTTCAAAAAATTCTGTATGAGTGGTAGAAGTTATTAAGCTACCTTTTTTTGTAAAACTGGATAGTAGATGGCAAATATATCTTGTTGTTTATAAACTTTGTCAATATTGCAAGTAATTAAAAGCCCTTACTTGCGGTTATGGGACCTATGTTTTAGAAATCTGAATTTTGCTCAACCTGTATTTTCACTCACCACTTCTGCACAGTCCTGTAATTTCATGGCTATCCAAGATTAGCATCAATCCGACTCTGAAAACTGATCTGATAGTTCTCAAAGGGTTACACCAATATAATACTAGTGTCAATTTTCTCTGCAACATTGACTGTCACTAGTTCAATGCAATCCACTTCAGAGACATACTACTTCTTGTTATGGTTTGGAATGAGTGTTCCTGACAGACCTGGGAAAGGCCTGGGGCAGTTGGCCTGGTGAAGCTTGGGGAAAAAAAATATGATGCAGGAAAACAGAAATAATAATAATCAAAAACAATAAAAAGGTTCCATTGGAATATAGGGATGAATAGAAATGTGTTAAAACATTGAGGACATAGCTCAGAATAGCTGTATAAAACACAAAATGAATGTATCATTAAGGCTGTTACTATATTGCAGATATTTTGGCCCCTTGTTTGTTGGAAAATGGCTGTCCGAACAGTCTGAAGTCCTGCGTGCCATCCATGTCTCCCACTTGACAAAAATCATGTGTAGGAGCATAGGACTATATCCATAGCAGACAAAAGCAATCCTCTTTGGAGACAAAGCTGTTTTGGGTCTTCACACTTTCCTGAAACAATTGTGGGTTGTTGTGTTGTGTCTTTTTTATTTTTCTAAAAAATTTTACCTTATGGAAAAATCTTTTCAAAGGGGAACAGGCGTTAGGGAAAAACCAGTAGAAACATTGTAGATTTTCCTTTTCTATTTGCTGTTGTTGTTTATTTTCCTCTTCATTGGTTAATCCTGATAGTTCATCGGGTACTGAGCGTGCAGAGGAAAGGCCTAGAACCGAATGACAAAGAAACACAAAGGACTGAAGAAACGGCAGATACTGTGTATCATGGAAGCTTCCCAGTTGAGTGAATTCCCACTCATGTGCAGGACTGGCAACCCCCTGGGTTTTAAAGATCAGCCCTGATTCAGGCTGACAGATGCCTGTTCCTAGCTAGGAAACCACATAACATCTCTTGTGTTGAATCCCAAGTTATGACAAACTCCAGGGAGAGAAAATCCCTACATCACACCCACTCTTGCATAGAGCGTTTGCAGTACAGTATGTGGCGGGGTGTTCCTTTCCTCTTGAACTGGAACACAGTGTAAACCAAGACAAGGAGGCACAAGGCCAGGATGCAGGGAATTACAATGGCTATGGCTTTCACAGTGCTGGCTGTGTTGTCCAGTTTGATGACAATGTCTACGTCATCTTGAGGACTGTGTCGGTCTTTGTCCCGGTCTGTTGGTCCATCACAACCCATAAAGTCCTTGAGGATGGATCTGGGATATCCAGGTTCCACCCTGAGCATCTGGTTATTGAATTTCCAGTACTCCTTTCCTTTGTAAAAATATGTGAAGCCTGAAAAACAGAAGTGGAGGTAGTCATTGTTAATGTCACAAATCTGAGGATGAACAGTGAAATTAAATTACTTTTCATTATCGACAATCAATAGTGAGCTACTTTCATAGTTCATGCCTGGAACTCCCTCCTCAGATACATTCATTCTGCTCCCTCCCTTCCAACTTTCAAATCCCCCCTGAAAACCCACCTCTTCCATCAAGCCTTCCCTAGCTCATCATGAGTGAAACTGCATCCTCTTTCCCTTCACTCAGAATCTAGTTCCCTGTAACTAAGTGAAGCACGTGCACCTGCAACTTCTCAACCTCATGAATGTACTCTTGTCTCTCAATATTCGCCTCTCCCTTTTCTCCCCCTGTCGTTTCTTAGGCCGCTCTTAAATGAGGCACTGAAAAGCGCTTCCTGAGCCCTGCATTGAGAGAAAAGCTGCGTGGGGAGTGTTTACATGCTCCCCGCGATGCCGGAAGTGATGTGCTCCTCGTTGTTGGCAGTGGTGGCAGCTGGAGATGCGGTGCTTTTGAAGAGGTGCGTTTTGAAAGCCTGAAAAGTGAGGCTTTCCTGCACGTTGTTGAACTGGATGACCTTGAGGTTCTTTCCAGCCCTATGATTCTATGCTTTAAACCAACATAGACATCCAAAAATTCTTCTACTATATTAATACATGATCACAATTATAATTATGCTAGACTTAAGCCCCAGTAGTTCAAGGAACCCATCCCCTGATCAGCACTGTAGATCAGTGTAAGCAGACCAGAGCACTGCACCCAACCAGTCTGAACAGCTTTTCTTCAGAACTGGCTCATTTCAGCGATTTTAGCCTATTGCTGTACTTCAGAAAAAGGAAGCACTATTGTAATTTTGCCATAATTCAATAAAATCAATACAAAAATACAACACAATAAAACAGAAGAATTCAATACAACTCCGAAGAAAGAAGCACTATAGGAACTAAGAGTAGCTTTGCCAACAAAAAACAGGTTTACGCAGCTTCGAATTTTCTGCAGGAAACCGGTACTTGATCATTCAAAAGCAATCCAATGTAATTGCAAAACATGCCTAAATGAATGAGAAATGCAGACTCTCTGCCAAAAAACTAAAGTGTTTTCCTATCCTAGCTGAAAAATGGCATTGATCTGGCATGGAACAAACTTTCACGACGGGCAAACCTCTTCCCACTGTTTATGGACTGAATGCAAACAGCTGGAAATTTTCTCAACTTTAGTTTATAGGCCTTAGTTTATTTCCTACAGAGCTACAGGCCACCAGGAAAACAGATTGGGCTCTATTTGTCATATTAATAGTCATTGCTGTAAAGATGAGAATATTAGCTATTAGAGACAATATTAATCAAGCTTTATTCAAACAAGTTGGCCTCTTCTAGTTCTACTGGAAAAGGGTCTTTAGTATATTTCTTTTCCTTTTCTGAACTATGTACAAATGTATAGTTGGCAGGGCCTTTGTCGTCCTCTCTCGATCATTTTATGATGTAGGGAATTTTAAAATCTTCTTTTACAACTGTTATTTATTTTAATTATCTTCTTTGAAAGTCTGGTAGATATTATAGTACATTGCATTTGGTCCCCTGCAGTTTTATAGCTTAGGAAGATGTGAGTGTCTATAGCTACATCTCTAGCTAGAGAGGTATATGACTAGCTGATTAAAAGAAGAGAGGTGAACTATATCAAAACTACTGCTAGGATATTTGACCATTAAATGTCTTCCATTCTGTTAGAACAAAGCATAAAGCTGCACTATAATTTAGTACTGTTTCATCAACTTTTATAGCACACTGGGCTCTGGATGGTACAAATGTTTTGAGGACTGAGGTGCCTGTTGCAAAAACTGAGTTTTAAAATTAAATATACCTGAAAAAAACTTTGGCTTAAGCTTTGAAACCAATCGGCTTGTTCATTACGAAATGGAAAATTACAGAACAACAAGCTATGCTTTTAAACAAAGAATCACTATTTAGTAGAAATAGTAATAGTGGGTTTTAAAAATGAAATCCACATACTGTCTTTCAATAAGAATTAAACTTTGGCAAATATAAGGTGATATTTATGGTCATGATCCAATGAGAATGGGTTTGAAAAAGGCAAATGGAAAGTTTACACCAGCTACTAGTTTTCAAGGAGGTACACCATCACAAGTGCCCGGTAAAGCTATTGTGACTGGGAGACACTATGGAAAAAATGAGATGAAAAAGTGATACAAAATAATGAAAAACAACAAAAGTGCACCACCAAGAAAAATCCCTGGTTGCATTATTGTTATTCTCAGCACTGACTTACTTGAACCCACCCAACTCCTCCCTTGTGATCTTTTTTGTGATTTAAACCCTCAGAACCAGAGGTGGTAATTTAGTGGGATCATTAGCTCTTCAGATTTTTCAGATTAAATTGACCCCACAGATTTGCTTTCGTGCCCAGATATGGGGTCTAAGTAAAATGGTCACCTATTTCCTGGAGTCATTACAAAACATATGTTTGCAGTCTTTTTGGAGCTCCGAATCTCCTGCAATACTAAGACTGGAGACAGGAATTGTTTTCTTGGCTTCCAGGATTAATGGATACGTATTGCAGTATTGGCTTAAATTTTTTCATTTACCGCCTCAGTTTCTCCTGAGATAGTGTTTGGAGGAAAAAGTGAAGGCAGGAGGTCACTAAAGGGATTTATGGTGGCTGGGAGTTGAACAAAAAATAGGAAGCCTGGGTTTTCCACTGGATTTCTTTAGGATATATTCCTTAAAGGACGCTTCTAAGCTTATTAAGTGCAAAAATGATGACATTGAATTATTTCCAGAATATCTCCTAGTTATAAATACTGGCTCCCAAACCGATTAGTTCCATCATATTTTGAAGAAATTACAAACGTAACCCTCAGGAAAGCTTTTACCTCTCTTAGGTTGCAGGTAATGGAGACCAAAGTTTTATATGGTGTGTCATTCAAGGATCATATATGCATCTGTGCCTTGAATCAAGTGGGGGAATTTAGTGCATTATCTTTTACAATGTCCTTTATATGCACGCCCCCATGATCAACTATTCAACAGACCAACGTCAGTCCCGGGTGGCCCCCCCCTTCGACTGCTGGTATACTTCCTCTCTGATAAAGGAGTGGAGGTGTCAAACTGTGATGTATCCCATATATAGGCATATATTTTTTGACCATCTGTGTTTCAATATATTGGAAATCAGAATTGGCCTCTCTGTATGATGAATTCCTAAAGAACTGTCCTAGCGTGACTTTTCTACTGAACTCTTGACCATATACTGGAATAGGAGATGTAATCAGCCTGTAATTAGCCAGTCTGTCTCTTAAAGAAATCAACATCCACTGATGACTAGAGTCAAGAGACATGACTCCCAAGCAGGGCAGGAAGAGGCCTTGTTTTTTTGGAGTTTACTCATTGTTAAATCCTATCTTAGATAGTAACCTGTTTAGTATGTATTAACAGGCTTCTTACTATGTACTCTGAGAAAACCCTCCCTGTCAGCAGTTTTGACCTGATGTCATCTACCAACTGTCTTCTAAGCATTTTTTCTCCATAAAGGGAGAGAGAAAAGTTGGATTTTTCAGAAACAGTTTCTTCCTTGGAGCTTTTCTCACATCCATATGGCAGTATGGGACAAAGGACTGGGTAATATGAATGTATATTCTTTATGATGCATTGAGTCAACCATAGAAATAATACTTAGAGCATATGTTATATCTTATAGATGTTAAGATCTTTGAATTTGTAGTAAGAGCTGTTCTTTGAACAGAAATGTTTTCTCAAACCATGTGTTTTTAACTGACACAGTTTCTCTTTTGTACTATGTCTTTATTTGAGCTTAAGTAAATTATTGCTTCATATTTTTATAATATTCTTAGTCTCATGTCTCATTTATAAATAAATATTGTCTTTACAATACTAAGTTGAGCCGGCTGACTTATTAGCATAGTGTAAACTGAGTTTCCACAGATTTGAAAAGAGTGCCCTATATCCAGACAGGTCATGTCAGGCCTGGACCACTACACGCAAATTCCCTTTGAGGAAACTGAGGCACAATGCGACAAAATACCGTACCTTGCTTCGGTGTGGCGGCCAATAGATTAAGAATGCGACAGGTAAAACTGCAGGAAGGCCTTGCCCTTAAGGGGCCTGTATTACGAACAATAGTATTTGTTTTTTCCCCTTTTGGGTTATGCTATATCTTATTTTATTCATGTATGATTATTATTTTATGTATTTTTGTAAATTTTTCTGTGATGTATAGTTGGCAGGGCTATATTAACAGTACAACAAAAAAGCAAATAAACATTGACATTGATTCTGACTCTTTATCCTGCTGAGCCACTATTTCCTATACCTACGGTCTGTTTACCCTTATTCTTGCCACATGGACCTGCCTGCTGTCATTCTCATCATAACCAAGCCAAGTACATGCACCTGAGACCTCGCATATTCATGAATGTTAGACCCCTTGTCTCTCCCTCTGTTCCCCTTCCTATGTCTCTCCCCCAGCTCCTGTCTCTCAGATTGTAAGCCCTAGGGGCAGGGTCCGTGTCTATTTTATTACTTTGTAAAGTGCCAGGTACACTGCTGGCGCTATATAAATGTTTGTTAATAATAATAATAATAATTTAAACCCTCCACGTTCTACTCCTCTCCAGATACTGCCCCATTAGCATAGGCTGGCTTGGTAGGACCAAAGGAGAATGGTGGTGAGTAGACAGTTTTTTGTTTACCATGCATGTTTTGGAACCTTCTTGAATAAATGAATAAAATGTATTAATGGCACTAGCTCTCACCTTGGCCAGAGACAATAATACTAAAACAAAAGAACAAATAACATATAAACAAATAGAACAGATAACAAGATATATAACAAACGTAAACAAAACCAATCATCATGTGACAGTCAATTTAATAACAGTGAATTAGCTAAGCGCTTTCCCAGAATTAACATCCATCCCAATTGGTTGCAGGGGTAAGTTATTGGTATCTGAAATCCCAATAATGCATAGTCTATGAGGGGCAGATCACAAATCCCCAGCCAGTAACAGAGTCTCTTACTTATGTCCAATCCAGCAGTCTCCCAACCTTGGTATCTTATGAGCTACACTTCCTATGAACTTCGCCTTTCAGCAGATAGTATCACATAATTATATAGTTACAGCCTGAGTTAAATACAGGCTAACAACCCTCCAATAGAGTCCCCTCTCTTAGCTTCATGGCCAAGAACATAAAGGAGGTTACTGCCCGCATTACTGATTCCTCCTAAGTGGCAAGGAGGAATTTCAATTTGCTTATATCGGGGTCATCCTTTCCTATACTATATAATGGTTCCAACCAAATTGTCCTAATCTCAGAGTACGCTGGGCAGAACAATAATACATGTTTAAGGTCCATTTCCCCACAATAGCACCATCGCTGTTCTCGTGGAGTATTATTGTATCTTCCCAAGAGAACAGCTGAGGGAAAGAGCTGCAGGCGTAGAAGAATAAAGGTCCTTCTGGAGGTTTGATCACCCAGCTTATCCAGATAGCATTCAAGGCCATGTTGCAGTTTTATATATTTTAACCAGGGGGCAGCTTTCCATTCTGCAACTATAGTCATATCTTCCTGTTTCGCAATATCCAACATTTTGGCCTTAACTATACTCCGCTGCCATCCCCGGCCCTTCCCACATAAATAGGGGAAAGAGAGGCCTAATTTCTCCATTTAAGATGCCACTTGAGATAACCAGGGATATTTCAAAGCCCCTTGATACAGCAGCTCTTCTTGCAAACATAATAAAGGTAAAGCCGTCTCCCCTTGTAAACATAGGCGGGACCAATATCCAATCGCTGCCTGCTTGGCCATGTGGGAAATAGAGATCATACCAGTTTCAGCTCGGAGAACTGCAGCTGGGGTTCCCTGCGGGACCCGAAGCAAACTACGAAGAAATCTATTTTGGACAACTTCAAGTAGTTGAAAGGACCATGCTATCATCAATTCTGACCTGAAAAGCAAAATGGGGTGCACCTTTGTCTTAAATACATCTAAAACCGCTGAGATGGTAATGCCAACAGATCTGGCAGTTAGCCTTAAGATCCCTTTTGCTGCCGCCAGTGCCTTAGCGGCTATTAACTTTTGGTGCCTTTCCCAAGACCCACTTCTGGATATAGTGATCCCCAGGTAAACATAAGAATCCACCTGTACAAAACCCTTACCATTTATATTCCAGTTACCCTTAGGGGTTCTCCCACCTATCACCATAACCTGAGACTTTTGGCAGTTAATATTTAAGCCTTTATCGGTACAATAGTTGATTAATTTTCCAAGTAGCTTGCACATCCCATTTTTTGTCTGAGCCATCATAACCATGTCATCAGCATACATAAGAACAGGGGTGGCCCGATCTTGAATCCTTGGTGGGTGACACTCATCATCCGCCAGGATTTGGGGTAAATTATTAAGATATAGACTAAACAATAAGGTCCTTGCCTGACCCCCCTCCATATAGAAAAAGGCCTAGACAGTGAGCCATCCCTACCCAGATGGATACTTGCCTGATTACCAGTATGGATGCTTATCAGCAGGCTTAATAGACCATCATGCAATCCAAGTCGGTGTAGATGATGCCATAATTTGGCCCTAGGGACTGAATCGAAGGCTCTCTGAAAATCTATAAAAGCCATAAACAGTTTACCGGCCCTGATCTTTGTATACTTGGTGATAATATACAAAATGGTAAAGCTGCTATGAGTAGTAGATCTATTTCTACGAAAACCAAATTGCTCCTACGGAAGCAGATCCCGGGCCTTTGCCCATTGCTCTAAATGTTTTAACGATACTTTAGCGTATAATTTTCCTATGACTGGCAGGAGACTTATTGGGCGATAGCAACTGGGGTCCTCTGGGTCTCCCTTTTTGAACACCGGTATAATAATTGATAAACCCCAGTCCTGGGGGACCCTTTTATGTCTGTTAATCGATGAAAAGAAACCTGTCAGCATAGGGGCCCACCATTCTGGGTTTGCCTGTAACGCCTCAGCCATTATAAAGTCAAAGCGCGGGGCTCTGTTAGGCTTTAACATTAAGATCAAATCCATCACTTCCTGAGTACTTACTGTTTCGTCAAATCCTAACCCGTGAGATGAAAAAGGGATATTCCCTCCTCCTCCTCCTCTTCCTTCCCTCCCAACGCAAAAAGATCCTCAAAATACGATACCCATCTATCTTCAGCCTTAGATGCCCTACTTACTCTTGGCTGCAAAGCACAGTTAATCAAGTGCCAAAACTGCCTGGAGTCTTTTAGCAAGGCTGCATTTTTAAGTTTGGCCCATGCCCTCCAAACAACATTCCGTTTTTTTTATTTTAACCAAGTTCTTATAGTTTCACCTTACTTCAAGGAATTGGGCCTGTGTGGATTCCGACTGCCCCTTAACCCAGAGAAGTTTGGCATTGGCCAACGACTCCTTAGCCTCCCGGCACTCTCGGTCAAACCATGTCCTCGAATATAAAAAGCCGCCTTGCTTATTATGTGACAGTATATCCCCTAGAATGGCTAAAAGAGAAGCATAACATCCGGAGATTAGAGCAATGTCTTCAGGCCCAGCAGCAATAATTTTCTCCCTCAGCCCAAGACATTCATTCCCCCATAAGTTGTCCAGGAGTTCAACTAACAAGGAGGTAGACCATCTAACCCTGGACTTAGCAGCAATCCCACCTTCCCTGGGGGGTGGTTGATACACAGTTTCTCCCCCTTCCTTCAGAATAATATCTACCTTCAACACAGCATGGTCAGACTCTGGGCGAACCACTACCTTAAAATCTTCCATTCTATCCTGATGGCAAGTCCTAGCTATTATGTAATCCACCACGCTTCTCCCATGGGGACTAATACATGTAAATTCACCATCAAGGTCCAACAGGCCTCTGCCATTCAACAGCAGAAGACCGTTGGTCTCAAGCAGGTGACTCAAGCATTCCCCTGCCTGGTTCCTAGTCTGGTCCCTTGATCTTCTCTCCATCCGGGCACCTCCATGTTCCAACAACGAGACATTAAGAGGATCTGCTATAGAATCTACCCTGGCATTCCAATCTCCTGCCATTAATAGCATTACAGATGGATATTGAGTCTCTAAATCTTCCAAGATTTCTTCCAGGACAGTCCATACACTGGGGTCAAAATAGAGGGAGCCCACTGGGGGTATATATACATTGAGCAGTAAAACTTGCTCTCCCCCAGATACACTCAAAAGCCCAATTTGGATTTCATGCCTATTCTTACAAATTTCCAAAAAGGATCCATTACACCCCTCTGATAGCAAAATTGCCAGTCCTCCAGAAACACGCCCTTTCGATTTACTTCTCACCCCCGGAATGGAAAACACCTGAAAACCCCGGATCTCAATTGGGGAAGGCGCAGAACACCACGTTTCTTGCAAAAATAATAGATCGTATCTACGCAGGTAAGAAAGCCAGTCCAGATCCCTGCATTTAGCTTTGTACCCTGCAATGTTCCATGAAGCAAATCTCAAGGATCTGCTACAACCACTAGGCACTTTTTGAAAAGGGTCAATCTCTAACTCCAACTCCTTTACTTTTTCTGTTAAAAATACTCCAGCATATTTGAAGGGGGGAGGGGGGAGTCAACTTGTACCTTTTCAATCATTAAGCCCCCTAGGGGGGTTATAGAGACACCCTCAACAGGGGTCACCTCCAGGGTCCCCTTGTGTCACTGTGCACTCCTTAACAATGCTTCCTGTTTTGCAAATGAGGTCGAGTGCTGCCCAACACCCTTCGCAACCTCTCCTACTGGGGAGGAGATTAGCCCTGCCGGTACCTCCATACAACCTAACTCCAAGCCGTTACATTCAGCGGCAGCTATTATACCCACCATTTCTGCTTGGTCCACTACTGCAGGGCCCATCTGAGCCCGACAGGGGCAATCACTAATCACCTGAGCAGTAGGATGGATTATAACTGCCAATTCATCCTGTGCCAGATAGCGAGCTGCAGTTCACTCACTTTCCGTCCTAATCTTAGGCACAAGATCCTTACTGCCAGTCCCTAACTTTTTAGCTTGATAGTTCAAAGAAGGGCAGGGAAGGCTATTCCTGACCATTTCTATCTTTTGGATCACAATATCTTGTTCTAGAATGGAAAGCTCAGAGAAAACCGCCACCATACGTAGATCCTCAATCCCTAATAATTCATTTTCTAACAATTCCTTCATTATATTTGAAAAGGAGGCAAGACCCTTTGGCTTTGCCACAGCAACTGCTCCCTGTGGGTCCAGAATTGGCTGGGCTCCACCCCCTTCCTTGATCAGGTCTCTATCACTTTCTAGCGCTATTAACAGATCTTGGGCCATATTAACCTCCATTCCTTCCTCTTCCTTATAACCTCCTCCCTCTGCTGGTACATTCATATGAACAGTGCCAGATTTTTGGTTACCTGTTATAACAATACGATTGGGCGAGGAGAGAAGCAGAGGGAGCTTGGCAGAATAATCATACCCGGCCCCTCTACGGGATCTGTTAACAAAAACTCTATCTATTGAAATAGCTCTAGAAATTAAAAACTTCCTAGCCTGAAATAATTCCTGTACCCAAATACTTGAACAAAAGAATATCTTTACACAGCTACTGCGACTATCGTGGCGCAGTAATTCAAAATCCACAATGTCCCGCATATTTATCTTTCCACCTAAAAGGAGAGGTATATTCCTAGCTGCGTTAGTAACATTATTCCAACTTGGGAACATTCCATTACTTAATGGCCTGGCTTTTATCCATACAGCACACTAGTTAAAAATCGAAGCTTTGGGCCCAGTGGCTGACGGGTTCTTTTGAGCTCTTTTTGCTCCTAGAAGAGGAGTACAGTTACACACTTTCTCTGGTTGGGACGCGTAGCCCACATCCACTGGCCCCAATTCTGCACATCCCTCAGACTTAAAAGCATAAAGATAATCAATCTTAGTCAACAGTTCTTTCAGCTGGGATCATAACCCATAAAAGTGACTCCCCCATATCCATAATATTCCAACAAGGAATAAGATGACAATCTTATTTTGACAAGCAATAAGATGACACTGCACTTTAAGAGCATCACCAGTTTCAGCATCATAATGATCCCTCGTGTAGTTGGTGGGGCCAGCATTTGAGGACAGGTTAGATGCTCCCATATCCATACTCGGGCAAGCAGTAGAGAAACAGAGGCACTAGCCGGACCTTCCTACACATCAACGTTAAGCAAAGGCAAATAGCGGTTCTTAATATCAACTGCTATACTCAAATCATCTCCCAGGTCGTTTCCCCTAATATACTTGCATTCTGGGGATTCAGTCTCTGCAGGGGGGTCCATCGGGTGCTGACGCTTCTTCTCCATGGTTACAAGACCTAATAGGACGCCCCAAAGGAGTCCCAAATGGATAGACACTCTCAGATATCCTAAACGTTAAACAGCTCCTTACAACTCTCCCAATTAATTCACTATTAGTGCAGCTGTTCCACAGCGGTAAGAGGCCCCGAGAGCATAATCACTAGTATCTCTGGATAGAAACTCCAGGTGGCTGCCTCTCTGGTGATCCCAAAGCCAGCAGGCTGTTCTGTTACTCTCTATTGAATTAACCAGAGACACTGACCTCAATCACAGGGGAAAGCTCTAGCTTACTCGGGGGCTCTTAATCAGTAAAATTCTCTACAAGGCCCACTGCCCAGGTCCTTAAAACCTCCCACGAAGCATCTGCTTACAATACTCGGGTGTATGTAATCAATCCAGCAGATACAGCACCGGCATTTCCCAGTGTTAACTGGCAGCTCGAGCCTCCCTCCTAAACAAACAATACGGAGGGGGAGGGCTCCTCTGCTCCGGGTGCTCCAAGGGCGACTCCCAAGGGAAGGAGCCCTTGCGCTCGTGCCCTTAGGTTTGCGCACGTGGCTCACGCCAACAAGACCACCGCGGCTTTTCTTTCTTCCAGATGCAGAGGCTCCGCCCCTGCTCGCCGACAGCCCCGCTCTGAAGTGGATCAGGTAAGGGTTTTGGAGTCCCGGCTACGCTCTAGAGCTTCCTTCCAGCCCCCGCACTCCTCAGCTCTGCAACGGCTACTGCTCACCGCGGCTTTTCTTTCTTCCAGGTGCAGAGGCTCCACCCTGTTCACCGACAGCCCTGCTCTGAAGTGGATCAGGTAAGGGTTTTGGAGTCCTGGCTATGCTCTAGGGCTTCCTTCCAGTCCCTGCACTCCTCAGCTCCCCTTCTTAGTGCTCCCACTCCTAAACTAAAATAAATTCCACGCTGAAGAAGCAGTGGATCATCACAGGAACTAGGAAGCGTTTAAGACCAGTCAATAATAGCAGGTCTGGGATCCACAACTTTCACATTCCACCTCTCAGGTCTCTCCAAATATTTATTTTTGGGCGGTGGGGGAGAGATAAGTATAGCTCTAACCACTTGCCATCTATCAGGTACATGATCTAAACAATTTTTCTAAAAAGATGAGGAATTAAAACACATTAATTTAAGATGTTTTACCCCTTGCCTCTAGACCTGAAATGAAAAATCTCATTGAGTGCTGCTTCCATTGGAAGCAGGGCACTTGCAGAAATCTGCATGACATAGAAAACTTACCAGCTTTACCACAGTTTTTGCCATTTTCTGATACTTTTTGCATACTATACGGGGATGCCATGGACTGGTCCCAAGACCCGTCTGTGTCCCACGTGCAGCCCCAGGGCCCGTGCAGGTGAAAGCTTGCTGGCTAAGCACCAGGGAAGTGATGGAAATTGGCAAAAGTGCTGTAAACCTGCCATAAAATTACTGGTAAGTGATGTAAAAGTCCCAGAAGGTTATGAAAAAGTTCTGGAAAGTGACAAAAGTGATGAAAAATCTGAGAAAGTGATGAAAAAGTCCTGGGAAGTGACAAACATGATGGGCAAAAAAATGGCAGAACCATGGAATCACCGGAAACCGACAAAGTCACAACAGACACTTGCAAGCACTTCTGAAATTTCAGTAGTTCCCTTCGGAACAGGAATGCTTGCTCTTGTCTCAGCCCTACCCACCTCTCCCACCTGTCAACAATGGTGGAAGTGACGGGCGCTTTGTCCTGCTCCCCATGAAAGGAAGGAGTGAGGAGATGGTTGCCACAGCTGCAGCTTGCAAGCGTCTGTGGCGTGTATGCCACAGAACCTGGCATGGGTTGCTAAGCATCCATCCCAGGGAAATGAAAGAGATCTTGTGAGACAGGAGTTATTGCATGTCTGGTGCTGGCCTGAGTGCCAAACAGACCTCTGCTGGAGCAGGTGAGCAGCACCCGCCCACCTATCCCCTATCCATTTATGTAAAACACAGTGAGCATTTAGCTGGTGCCTGTTGGTGCTGGGAAGGTATTTTTACAGTAGCTATCATTGGCTTAAAGAGATTCCTGCTTTTCACCTTCCCCTCAGTGTTATTTATTTAAATTGGTTTGAACAGGGGCTTTTATGGTGGGGTGTTTTGTTATAACTTGTCACACTCTTGCCGGCGTCTAGTAATTTTTGTTGTAGTTCCTTAGACTGAGTCACATTCAATGTGAAGACATGTCCTTATGAGATGGGGAATCATGACCCAGCATAGAAGAAAGAGTGTGGTGAGTGCTGGGTAACATCCCTGGGTGGGGTAAGCTTGAGAGCACCAAGAGCACATGCAGCCCCTGTATCTCATTCCTTGCTTTGGTCTCTTGAGGCACATGCTTGTTCTCCCTCACAATGTGTGTCATGTTATGGAGGGAGAGGCATAGTTATCAGTTTTTAAGGGTGGGTACTTGAGGGTTAAAGCTGATAGTTTAAGACTTGTTCAATTACTGGTCCCAAATTGCCTCTAGCTATTTGCCCACTCAGTATTTGTATTAATCTGAATAAAAAGTGTGGCCATTAAAACCCAACTATTTGTGTCCTTGCCTCATTCCAAGATGCATCAACAAGGGTGACTTGGAGAAACAACTGCACGTTCCTCCCTCCCCCCATATGCAATCTGATAAAATCTTTGAGCACTGAAAGGAAAACGGTTTGGGTAAAATTCAGTCTGTTTTTCCTTGAAATAAGCTGTGTTCTTTCTCATTTGCATCCGCTTTTATTTCAGTCTCGCCCAATGCAATCACCTATGGAACATAACAAATGCCTGTCTCCTTGACATCAGGGAACAGTTCTCAGCGCTGTTCCTGTGGACTTCATGAGGCAACTTTCAATCTGTATCACCCATTTTGGGGCTCTTCTGATGTTTTTGGAGAGTCCTAAGTGTGACAGGTCACAGGAATACCCGAGGAGTGATCCTGTCTCTATGACTCTTAAGAGAGGCAGCATCCAAAAGGTTAATCTATTAAAGGGCTGTGGCCCCTTTAAAAGCTAGGTTAATGGGATGTCAGCAAGCAGCACCTGCATAAAAATGGAACAGGAAATCAGTGCAATCCCTGCTGCAGAGAGACACACCAAGGGGAAGGTGCTGAGCTACTGTCCTGAGAGCTCTTGGAAGTACAGTTGGAGAAAGCTTGGGGTGGTGACTCCTTACAGCAGGTGTACAGGCCAGGAGGCCAGAGAGACCAGCCTCCAAACACAGCTGGGCAAAGGGCTTGGGAAAAGCCTCCTCTGCTGACAGACTAAGTAACAACTCAGGAGAAGACTCAGGCCGCTTTTAGACGAGACAAATTTGTGCATGATTGGTGAAAAATGCACATGTTTTAATGCTTGTTTAAACACCTAGGGCGTTTATAGATGAGACAAAAAAGGCGGCTGATCCTTTGATCAGCCGCCTTTCTTGCCGCTCGTCTACATGCGTGGCCTGCTTTTTAATCCGCGTCAGAGGGGGCAGGCGATCCTGCCCCCTCCGACGCGGATTCCCAGAGTGCCGGCTTTACGCCGCACTTCCTGGTTCCGCGGCGAGTGCACCGTGTCTGAACATCAGACACGGCACGCAGAGACGCCGCGGCGGGAAAAGCCGGCGTTTAGCGATCCCGCTTGTAAGCGGGATCGTCTATAAACGCCCCTACACCGTTTTAAATGCGCATTTGCCATGATCGTGTAAAAGCCGAAACCGTTTTGAATGTGTTTTTTAAATAATGCACATTTTTTAAAACCGGTTTTGGCATCCCCCGATCATCAAAGGGGCTCAAAACCCATTTAAAAAAATGTGCATTATTTAAAAACCACATTCAAAACGGTTTTGGCTTTTACACAATCATGACAAATGCGCATTTAAAACGGTGTAGGTGTTTAAACGAGCATTAAAACACGCACATTTTTCACCAATCATGTGCAAATTTTTCTCATCTAAAAGCGGCCTGAGTTGAATTCCCAGGTAGGAGAATTTCTATTATTTGTCCAGGTGGGGGCTGAGACAATTTTGGGGACCCACTCTTGATAGGGAGAAACCCCACATGGTGTGGGGCTGGCTACCGGGGTGATGGGAGACAAGACCTAAATTGCCCACAGGGCGAACCTGTGTCCAAGGCCAGGAACCAGGGACTTGTGAAGTGCTTTGAGAGTTTATATGGGGATGCGCACAAGCTAGTTCCCCAGAAAGCTGATTTACCATACCCTAATTAGGGGGCAGGCCTCCAACACCAAGTATTTATTTTTCCTTTTTAAAATTCTATTTTTCCATTCTTTTTCCTACTCTCCTTAACTGACCCATGCTCACTGCAATTTCCCCACTGCTGCCAATGGAGAGAATGCAGTGAACATGGGTCCCTGCTCTCCTTCAAGGTCTCATGCTTCACAATTGTTCTAGTAACACTGAGACCTGTGGACCCTCCACTACCTCAGGGACAAATCTGTTCTCTCTGCAACTCTTGCACTGCTAATGGGCGATGTGTGTATGATCCTCAAGGCGTAACACTCTAATCCTTATGGTGAGCTCACTTTGCCTAATAAAAATATAATTTTATTTCCATTGAGTAAGCATATGTTATGAAGTACACCTAAATGTTGATGGGTGCAAGGGAGCAGAAATGTCTATCTATCTATCTATCTATCTATCTATCTATCTATCTATCTATCTATCCGTTGAATTTATTGGTACGTGTATTTGTATTTGCAGAAAGCAGAAAGCTAAGTACTGAGTACTAGGATATATGCAGAATGTCATCCTGCCTGACCTAATTTCCTGCTTCCAAAAAAACCCTTCAGCCAAAATGCCAGAATCAGGAAAGGGTTTCTGTTGATGGATGAAACTGAGAGAAAGCAAGGAAATGATTAAGCATATTTCTACATCAAATTAGTTAATTGAGTTAGAGGAAGGAATGAAGACTCTGAAATAGACTGCACCCGGAAAGAAAACCATACATCCACCTTTTACAGGGAAATGAGAATAAGAGAGCAATAAGGATGTGTGGTGGCTAAAAAGAAAACCTTAATCACCAATAAATTCATCACACATGCAGTATTACATACTTGCAGAAATAACAAGCGACCGCAAAGACGTATTTTTTATTTATATCAATGGCATCTAAACCTCGTGCAACCAAGGGCCACATTGGCAAATTGCCAGTAGCCGGAGAGATAGCCGTTGATTTGAATAAAACAGAGCAGATTTCAGTTGCTCTCATCACTTAGATGGAGACATAGCTTGTGGAGACTAAAGGCTGGAGTATGTGAAACCTCATGTTATTCGCTGTGATCCTCTGGGTACTTCTGCATGTTGGGTTTTTGCAAAAAGCAGCATAGGAAGTGGCAGTAAATCAAGTAGCTGGGATTATTATTATCAGCTTTTATATAGCACCAGCGATGTACCTGGCACTTTACAGAGAATAACATAGACATGGTTCCTGACCGAGAGCTTACAACCTAAAGACAGGGTGAGGGGAGACAGGGAAGGGGGAACATAGGGAGAGACAAGGGATGCAAAATTCATGAGGATGTGAGAACTCGGGTACATGTTCTTGGCTTGGTTACAGTAAATTGGGAGTTTGCAGATAACAGGTGGGGATAATCCTGGGTGGGGATGATTAGCAGGAGTTAGGAAGGGCAGAGCAGAAGAGGTGGGTTTTGAGGAGGGATTTGAAGGTGTGGAGGGTGGGGGTAAGGTGGACGAGGGCAGGGTGGGAGTTCCAGGTGTGCGTGGCAGTGAGGGAGAAGGGATGAAAGTGGTTGGGGGAGCAGGGGAGGCGCAGGAGGGTGAGGAAGAGGATGGAAGAGGAGCGGAGTACTCGAACAAGGGTTCGGAGGTAAATCAGGGCAGAGAGATAGGGGGAGCGAGATTGTGAAGGGCTTTGTAGGTGAAGACGAGGAGCTTGTACAGAATACGCTCAGGAATGGGGAGCCAGTGGAGAGAGGAGAGGAGAGGCTGCACATGGTCAAAGTGACGGGCTAGGTGGATGATCCTGGCAGCAGAAAGGATTACACTATTGTACTCTCACCTAGTGTGTCAACAAATGAGATGGTAGCCCACACTAGGTGGGTGTCCACCTGCCGTTTTATTAGATGTTTGCCTCCACTGGTCACTGGCCACGCAGCCCCCACTCATGGCGGAGTCCCGGAGTATACAGAGCCCGCTGTGTGAGTGAATGCGGGCTAATATATGCCCAGGTGTCCATGTCCCATCAAATAGGTTAACTGTCTTCCCAAGTCATAATAGCCCAGAAAAGAGAAACATCTGGTGCAGCTTCTTGGTCCCATGGTTCACAGTGGCTGAGAGTCATGACAGGGGGCGGGATACTGGGAAGGGGGGTTGGTGGGTGGAGCATGGCGGGGAAGAATGCCTGCTCATGTATTAGATTTGTCACGCTAAATCTGGGAGTGGGGGCTGCCTGAACACACAAGACATGCAGGCAGGGGGCTGCCTGTTCATTAGGCTCTAAATGCTAAAGAGGTGAGGCTGCGTTCCCACCTGCGGCAGCAGTGGCGGCAGAGGGAGGGGCGAGGGAAGACGTGGCAGCGCGGAGGAGCCGGCTGACGGGAAAAGAGCCGGTGCGAACAGGGATCTGCCGCGGCTTCTCTCGTGCATGCTCAGGGTAGCACATCTACTTTATGAAGTATTAGGATTTGTTAGAGAACAAAAATAGTCCCCAAAGCACAACTTTAAACAATTATAGTTAAGTATGTAAAAATATGGTGTGTTCTTAAGGATGAAATATCCCCTCTGCTGGCTCAGCTCATCAGATTGGTTAATCATTTCTATACATGTTATCATAATATGAGATAGGAGATGCTTAGTGGCTAAGTTCATGCCTACCATTTTCTTTGTGGACAAAGGCTCCCTGAGGTGATTCTGGGATACCTTTCCAGATTGTGATTGGTTTTGGATAACCAGGGTCCATGGTTCTCATATCTTCACTATACCGCCAGTACCTAATAAAAATAAAGAGGACAAAATATTTATTTATAATATAGATGATATGAAAACTGATGGCTTTGAACTACCCTTCCTCCCCACACTCCCCCCTTCTCCCAACACACATATTTAATGACTGAAACTAGGACAACCAGAACCTTCCTACTTAGAAATGCGACCAGGTAACAAATATATTTAATCTGCTTGTTGATTGGACAGCTGTTTCAAGTAAGTGCACAAAAGATAAAAGACTTCTCTGGCTTGACAACTAAATCAACATGCACCTTATTTATAATCAGATCAATGCTGATGCCTACGGCTGCTGCAAAGCAACACAAGGAGATACGTTATATGCAAAGAGTTATATTCATGTTTCAATTGAGATTTGAATCACACACCAGCCAGTAAATTCAGAGTTAGAGCTCCTACAGAAATGTTAACTCTTCCCCTTATGTATGCGCATTACAATAATCTTTTGTTACAAGATCATACAATATGTATGAAATAATTCAAAATGCTGTATACCATATGTGCTCCTCTGGTTCTAGGAGGAAAATCCCTCTTTAGTTCAGAAATCAACAGTGCATAAGTTCAAGGCAACTTGAACTTGTGAGAAATAAGAATAAATATTTGATCTTATTTACAGTGAGTACAATCAACATTCAGTGTAGGTACTCGTGCAGGGATACAAAATGCTGTACGTGTGCATGAGTGTCTATACAGCAATAGTATCATTTTCATTAGAAAAATAACCAGGTCAACCACTTCTCACCACACTTGAATAGCTGGTGTTTATGATCAATGGCTGTTAACATAAGGAATGGGTGTTAGATTTGTTCATACATGATACAGGGCACCACTGCAGCCAATCAGCATGGACCCTTGCCCCATGTGATGCCTCCACCCAGTTTTGCAGGGTGGAGATGGGTGTTAGGCGTCTGTGTAAAGACCACTTGCAGTGGGTGGGGAGCATTTCTCTGGGTGGGGATGCGTGTTAGCGTCCGTGTGAAAGCCACTTGCGGTGGGTGTCTGCTTTTGCACAACACGCATCCCCACCCACGGAGCACTCGGCAGTGGAGTCCGTTGCTCCATGGGTGGGGATGCGTGTTGCGCAAAAGCAGACACCCACCAACGCCCACCGCAAGTGGCTTTCACACGGGCCCTAACACGCATCCCCACCCAGAGAAATGCTCTCCACCCACTGCAAGTGGTCTTTACACAGACGCCTAACACCCATCTCCACCCAGCAAAACTGGGTGGAGGCATCACATGGGACAAGGGCCCATGCTGATTGGCTGCAGTGGTGCCCTGTACCATGTATGAAAAAATCTAACACCCATTTTATGTGTGTTAGAGCGTCCTTATGTTAACAGCCTATATCTCCTTCTGTGAACATTTTCAACCTGGCTTTGTGCATGCTGTGATCATTAAGGAAGTTCAGCAATGGTCAGAAAATGTGGCCAGTATCCTACAGTTATTTTCAAAGATTCTAATTATTTCTAACCCAAATTCCCTAACGGAGCATTCTAGAACATTGGATGCAGCACAATAACCTTTCTGTAGTTTTTCTGGCACCATCCTGTTGCTGTGTAATAGGAAACCATATCCCAGGGGAGATACCTCTCCTTCATTTATTGCCTTGGTTTAGGCACTTGTAGGGTGAGGTCCTGCAAGGCCAGAATAATCATCCTTAGCCAGTGCATACACATGGACAACAGAATTGTTGTTAGAGAATGGTCAGAGAAGAGGCAGTCAGAAGAGAGGTGGGGAGGGGTGTGTGTTTCTGCCTCCAGAAAACAGAGATGGGGACAAAATAGTTCAGATGGTATCTTTAATTGAATTAACTTCTGTTGGTGAATTTATGCAAGCTTTCAGGCCACACAGGGCTGCTCCTCAGGCATATAAGATGTCAGAACTACAGACTGGGCAAATGTTGTGTGTGTGTGTGTGTGTGTGTGAGAGAGAGAGGGAGATAATGAAATGAAAACAATTACTTGATGTTCTTAACCTAGAGAAAGAAAAACTCTAGTTTGGTTTGGCTGAGAAGTCTTATTTGTGAGCTCCGCTAAAGAGAGGAAAGTTTGAGTGTTTCTATGTGTCCAGATTGGCTTAATTCAAGAACAATGCAAATTAGAAAGACACCATGTGCCTTACTGCTTTTTCAGCCAGGTGTGCTTAAGTAAGTGGGACCTGGGGAAACTGGAAGGAGGATTGGGTCTGGTGAAGAATCATCCCAAAGACGGGTATTTAAACCTTGCTCTAGGGTTTTATAGAAATTCAGAAAACATTTAGAAAGGATTTAATTTTCTATTAAATTCAATATGCTTTTTGAGTGATGTGCTTATATAATTTCATTGGTTTAATCCACAGGACTTTTTCAAAAGAATTTCTTCATGCATGCCAATGACATTTTGTCCTGGATATGTCAAAGGTGGTTTGCTTTGAAGAATAGATGGAATTGTGATTGAGATTTAAAACAAAGTCATTTTTAGTTAAGAACAAAAATGCATCTCTGAATTTTTCAAAGCACAGGAAACCTTTACTTCATATTTCAGGTAAGTTGAACAAGTCCATGTGATTTCCCTTGAAAGTTTTCACAGACAATAAAAAATTCACTCTGGGCTACAACTGAGCATGAGAAATTTCAATCCAAATGATGTTGTTTTTTTTATCAAGAATCTCAGCTTTAGAATGGAATGACTATTTAATCTGACATAGAACAATTCTGCAATGTAATGGTTCTCATTTTCTTCCCATATATCCCCATTTTGAGACAAAGGGTGTTAACACATGAGAGGGAAGGCTCCCAGAGCTCGTGGTCACTCTATGGGGCACCACAGCAGTAGCAGGCTCTGCACAGGACCATGCACAGGACCATACCCAAGATGGACAGCTGTAGGGGTGCCCCGTTGCCCCCCTCCCATCACACAGGAGGTGGCACAGGTGACAGCAAGTTGCCTCGCCTTTCCCCCAGTGAAGGCCAGTAGCATGATTGGCCTTCACTGGGATGACACTTAGAGTAGCGGCCCAGGGGTGAATATCTGGCAGCCACCTGACGGACGAGCAGGTGAATTTGGGGCTAAGGGGAGGGGGGCCAAAGTGGGGGAACATCTTGTCTGTTTGCACCTTTAAATATAATCTCAGGACAATAGAAAACACCCCTTCCTCCCTCTCATAGCAGCTTGGTGGGTAGCGCACATGTTTGTTTCTCTCTTGCTGTCTCTGATTGGACAGTGCAGAGGCCACTGAATGTGTCCTACACCTCAAGGTTGTTCTGTCCTTGTGCCAGAGCTTTCGCATTCTGAGGAAGGATTCCAATGTGGGCTAGATGCCTGTTGACCCAATTCCACCATCCTGCATCTGCCAGATCTCTTTTAGCCAGCCATTAAAGGGTCAAAACTGAATACGATCTCAGCATACAGATTAGCTGCCATTCAAAGAAGATGACTTTGCCACCTATGAGTTTGGGTAACTAAGTGAAGAAGAGCAGTCTGCTTTGTTATTTTGTACATGAGCCAGCTATAATTGTTTGATTTAATGCCATGTCACTTGAGATTTCCAATTTGATGGAGGTGCTTCATCAAAATGATACTGAGTTTCTTTTCCCTTGTGGCAGTAAGAGAATGCTGGGCAATGACTTTTCCAATGACCTCCACTGAAAAATATTTTTTCCAAAGAACTAAGCTAGTTTAGTCCTGACAACCCTGTATGTACAGCTGAAAGAGGGTACCTGGAAAAACAGGCACCCTGTTAAATTTGGGGTGCCCTCACTGACCTGAGTTGACTCACCCACCCAGCTCCCACTGCTTCTCTGACCTCATGTGCACCCCCTGTCATGGGGACTCCTGGCTCAGCTGAGCAGTGGGCTGGACTGAGCAGCGGTTTGAAGAGCAGCGGGAGAAGCAGTGCAGACGGGCGGGTGAGTCAGCTAAGGCAGCGCATGGAAGCAGGAGCTTCCTGTGGCATCCCAGAAAGACATGCATTTTGGGGCTGCTGATGGGGAGCAGGTAAAACTGTTGGGTGCCTGTTGGGGTGCCCGAAAATGCAGATATTACCTGTGAGTAACAAATGAGCTACCCACTGCACCCCTACCGTAATCTCTCTTTTAAAGAGATACTCCATCATGTGATGACTATGACAGTCTCCTATGAGTCATGCTGAGTAGAAAGTCTGCCTAATGTGATGGACCCGTTAGGTTGTTCCGCCCACAGACACTGGATTCTACTGGATTCCAGGACTCTCTTTGGAATTTACCTACTGACCTTGATGTCTGCTCTGTCAATGACCTGGTCACCCTGTCGAATGGCATTTTGGCCAAGACCATTGACATGAACACCCAGACGTCTGCGCCAACACAGGTGCCTGTGGTATATGGAGGACCTGAGGCAGCTGAAGTGGGAGGATAGGCAGTTAGAGTGCAGGTGGCACTTGACTTGCACTGAATCCAACTAATTTCAGCATAGATAGTTTTCGAAAGTCTATATCATGGCTGTGATGGTGGTAAAGGCTTTCTTTGCCGATATCATTGTATCTGCAAAGTTTCGTCTTGCTGAGCTTTTCTGGATGGTGAAAGGACTGGTTAATCTGGCTTGTCGCTGCCAGGAACTGGAGTCATCTAATGCCTGCTGTGACTTTTAATTATTACTCTGCAGACAAAATCATCCGTATTCACCAAGACTTTGGTGTGACTGTTTCTATGGCAGAGTCAGAGTTTGGGGCTGTGGAGGTCCAGCCTTGTCCTTTTCATTTGGATCAATTTCAGTCAGTACCACCCACCGATGCGGAGGATGTACTTGAGGCTGTTTAGGCCACTATTTGTGAACTAGATTCACCAGTTGGTGAAAGTTAGCTGGGAGACGTTAGGATTTTGCTGGCTGGGGTTGTCAATGCCTCTGTTAGGGAAGGCAGGATGTCAGATTTCCTTAAAATGGCGATTGTCTGGCCTTTGATTAAGAAACCATCTTTGGATGCTGTCTCCCCTGCCAGCTTTTAGGGAAGGATATTAAGTAGGTGGTGGCACGTCAGCTCCAGGTCCATCTGGATTAGGGCTGTACTGAACAGTACTTCCAAGTACGCAGGCTGAATACTGAAGTTCCAAGTAATCGGCCTGAGTACTCAGAGGTTCTTCAGCGTCGTTTTCGAAGTTTTGGAATTTGGACTCTGAATTTCAGACCTCGGAAAACTTTGTAAACTTCATAAAGTTGTTGTAAAGTTCTTGAACCTACAGCCAAAGCACGACCCAGAAAAGCACAACCCAGAAAAGCACGACCCAGAAAACTAGGCTAGCAAGAGTGGGACAATCGCTTCAGAAGACAACCCCACAAACGTGCAACTGCATGCAGAAATTTAAAAACCCTCCAACTGTAGTGTACCCACAGCATAGCCCACCATCAGCAGTGAGTGCACCCATTTTAATCATTATGCCAACCAAGCAGTGCATAAAAATAGAGGCTCGTAAGGGACATTCACTCAAGAAGAATACAACAACCCCACAAAACAGTACTCAACTGCATGGAGAAAAAAATCCCACCAAAAGCCAGCAAGGCCCAGTCACAAAATTAAGAAACCAGACATTCACACTCCCCCAGGGGCACCCTCTTGGTACAGTATTGGTACTGTTGAACTGGAAAGTTGAACAGACCAGGCAAAGGGAAGTGGAGCCAGGCAGAGAGATTTAGTCTGGCCTCACGGTGCCAAGCAGCTGGCAGAACAGTAGAAGTTACACTTTACAATTAGGCTCTGTTGTGGCATAACATAGCTTAGATAACACACACAACCCCGCAAAACATTGTGCAACTGCATGGAGAAATAAATTCCACCAAAAGCCAGCAAGCCCAGGCCCCAGCAGTCACAAAACCAGACATTCACACACACACACACACCCAAGGGCATCCTCTTGGCATGGCATTGGCACTGTGGCACTGGTAACTTGAACAGACCAGGCAAGTGGAAGTGGAACCAGGCAGAGAGATCCCTGTGGCCTCATGGTGCCAGGTGCCAGGTGCCAAGTGCCAACCAAGGAGCAGGCAAAACTAGAAGCAATGTGGCACCCCATTATTTATTTATTTTTTAAGGAAACTGCATGGCATGGTAAATGTAAAGGTAACCCCCATCCCCCAGCACTGGCCCTATGGACAGGACAGGCCAAACCATCCCAGGCCAGGCCATGGACTTCTCCCCCACAGCTGATTACTTACAGATCCAGCAGCATTGTAGCACACAACCAAATTCACCAGAGAATGGACAAAATGGCTGCAGCCGCTTTTATTTTGCCATGCCAGCCAATCAAAAGCTTGCCATCTGGCTTGACCAGCCAATCAAATCTTGCCATCTGGGTTACCTTCACTCAACTGTGTCCTCCCATACTCCCCTCCTATGAAATACGGTACTAAGTTTCATTTTGAGAAAAAGCTCAACTGTCCACCAACCCCCACATGTGCAGCGGTTTCCAAAGTTTTCTGAAGTTTTCCAAATAATGGCATTGATCTTTGGAACTTCGGACTTTCTGAACTAAATACCATAATCTTCAGTGATTTCCACAGACCGAGTTACAGTCCTAATCTGGATGCTATCCAATTCCTGAACCCCTTTCATTGTGGTTTTTGTCCTGGGCATGGCATGGAGACTGCTTGTGGCCTTGGTCGATGAGCTAAGCTTTGAGATCAACAGAGTGAACTCCACTTTGTTGATCCTTTTAGATCTATCAGCTGCTTTTGACACTGTTGATCACGGGGTGCTGTTGACTCGACTGTCGGACCTGACAGGGGTGCACAGGGCTACTCTTGAATGGTTTAGCTCCTTTCTGTCGGGGAGGTCTCAACGGGAGGTGATACGCAATTGCTCATCATCACCCCGTGATTTCCCCTGTGGGATCCTGCAGGGAGGGTTCCACCTTGTCCCCCCTCTTGTTCAACATGTATATGGGCTGAAACGGGGGGGAGGGGTGCTGTCTGTCTGTTTGCTGGCTGGGGTTGCTGGAATCCCCTCCAGCTGAGACTCTTCCTTTGTCCCTCCTCCCACCCAGGTAACCACCAGAAAAGGGTGCTGCTGTCCAGGGGGCGGTGCCCTTTGGGCGGCAGCCAAAGACTCATTGGCAGCCATTAGCGGCGGTTGTGACAGTAGCGGCTAAAGCTCCTCTATCAGCATCCCAGACTGTGGCACCCAGCTTCTTCTCTTTGTTTGTTTAAGCTCTAAGACGACCTCAGCCCTGCTCCAGAGAACAGATAAAGGAGAAAAGACTTTTTAATTAACCTTGGGTAGAGTGGGGGTGTTGGGAAAGTGGACCTTTGCTGTGCTGACTCGCGGCTGGGCCCACTACCCTTGTTGCCCTCCCTGTCTCCAAATCTTTCCCTTGTGGAATTAGTTTGATTTTAAGTGTATTGTATTGTATTTATTTATTTATTTATTCACATTTCTTAGCCGCCCCCTCATACCCATGGCATCTTGGGGTGGTTTACAACATAAAAAATAACAATAAGTAAAATAACAATAAAACACAAAAATTAAAACATCTAAAAATCCCCCTAAAAACGGTCACCCCCCCATACCTATTATCCTGACCCGCCCTCCCCTCCTCCGAAGGCCTGGGAGAACAGCCAGGTTTCGCATGCCTGGTGGAAGGCCAACAGACTTGGGGCCAGATGGGCTTCCTCCGGGAGGGAGTTCCATAGTCACGGCCCGGCCACTGAGAACGTCCTCTCCATCATGACCCCCCCGTTTTACACGGGGGGCCACCAAGAAGGCGCCCCCAGTGGACCGAAGGGGTTGCTCTGGGGTGCAGAAGGTGAGGTGGTCCCTGAGGTATAAAGGGCCAAGACCGTATAAGGCTTTATAGAACAAGACCAGCACCCTGAATCTGGCTCAGTACGCTATGGGCAGCCAGTGCAGCGCGCGGAGTATGGGAGTGATGTGTTCCCGTCAACTCGTCCCTGTCAGGAGACGAGTCGCCATGTTCTGCACCAGCTGCAGCCTCCAAACCAGCATCAATGGAAGCCCCACGCAGAGCACGTTGCAGTAGTCCAGCCTCAAGGTGATGAAGACATGGATGAAGGTGGCCAGGTCGGAGCTGGAAATATATGGATGCATCCTCCGCACCAGATACAGCTGTCGGAAGTCAGCCTTAGCCACCATCTCCACCTGCCGATCTAGGCGGAGATCTGAGTCCATCACTACTCCCAGACTCCGAACCTGCTGGGCTATGGGAGGGCAGACCCCCTCTACGAGGGGAGCCGACACCTCCCTTGCCCTACCCGCCACCATCACTTCCGTCTTATCAGGATTGAGCCTCAGTCTGCTCTGCCGTAACCAATCTGCCACAGCCTCCAAACACTGGGACAGCACTGAGATGGCAGGACTTGAGTCGGTTGAAAAGGAGAGGTAAAGCTGGGTGTCGTCAGCATATTGGTGGCAACGCACACCAAACCTCTCACGATCTCCCCCAAGGACTGCATATATACATTAAACAATAATGGAGACAAGATGGAACCTTGCAGAATGCCACAATCCAGGGCCCGGGGGCTAGAAAATTTAGCCCCCAGGAAAACCCGCTGGCTTCTTCCTGAGAGGAATGAGTGGAACCATCCGAGGACAGTCCCGTCCAGGCCCCCCAGGGCTCGCAACTGTCTCAACAGCAGCCCATGGTCCACTGTGTCAAAAGCGGCCAAGAGATCTAGCAGGATCAGAAATGTTGAGCCTCCTGCGTCCATCTCCTGGCGGAGATCGTCCACCAAGGCCACCAAGGCTGTCTCTGTGCCATAGCCGTGGCGGAACCCCAATTGAAATGGGTCAAGGAAACTGATGCTGTTCAGATGAACCTGGAGCTCTAGTGCCACCACCCATTCAATAACCTTCCCTAAAAAGGGAAGGTTAGAAACTGGCGAGTGCATCCACATCCAAAGATGGCTTCTTCAGCAGGGGATGCAGCACCACCTCCTTGAGACCGGTCTCGCTCTCCCCTGCCGAACGGATGCATTAATTACCCTTGCCAGCACCGTCCCTAATGTCTTCCTGGAGGCTTTCACCAACCAGGACAGGCATGGATCTAGTTCACAGCTGGTGGCTCTAACAGACCTGAGGACATCCACAGCATCGGCTGCCGTCACTTCCTGAAACACATCCCAAAAAGGTGGACCAGACAGGGCCTCCATTACCTTGCACTCCACCTCTACTGCCCCATATCCAGTGTCGAAGTTGCTCTGGATCCGAGCAATCTTGTCTACAAAGTAGGTGGCAAACTCCTCACAGCGGGCTTGTGACAAGTTCCCATCCAGGCGGAGGGAGGCCGGACTGACCAGCCCCCGCACCACCCAGAACAGCTCTGCTGGATGCGACTTTGCAGACGCTATGAGGGCGGCAAAGAACTCTTTCTTTACCGTCCTCACAGCCTCAACATAGGACCTCAAATGGGCCCTATAAAGAAGTTGGTCGGATTCAGCGCGAGTTCGACACCAGCGTTGCTCTAGTCGCCTACCTGCCTGTTTCATACATCGCAGCCCCTCAGTAAACCAAGGGGCCCTTCGGTGACGAGACAGAGGTAGGAAATGTCTCGGAGGCACCCGCCAATGGCCTCACCGAGCAAGATGTTCCAAGCTTGGACGAGTTCATCAACAGAGTGGCCGTCAGGGTCTAAGGTTAAATCCCCCAGGGCATCCTGGAACAGTTGAGGTTCCATCAGCTTCCGGGGGTGGACCAATCTAACTTGTCCATTCCCCTTCTGGAGGTGGTGTGCTGATAGGCTGGCCTGTAGGAGGTAATGAACTGTCCATGACAAGGGCGTGACCCTCACATCCCCCACTACCAGATCACCTGCTTCAAGGCCAGAACAGAACGCGAGGTTGAGGGTATGTCCCCACACGAGTCGGGCAGTTAACAACTTGGGAGAAGTCCATGGTTGCCATGGAGGCCATGAACTCTCGCTCCGCTCCCACAAGGCCTGCATCGGCATGGATATTGAAGTCCCCCAGGACCAAGGTCCTGGAGAAGTTCAACACCGTCGCCGAGACCAGCTCTGCTAGAGCAGCAAGGGATGCTACTGGGCAGGAAGGAGCCCAGTATACCAGCAGCACCCCGAGATTTCCCCCAGCCAAATCGAACACCACATGGAGGGCCTCAATCCCAGGAATCTCCTGGACTGGATACCTCCTAACAGGCCATGTCTCTCTAAAAATAATAGCTACACTACCTCCCGGCATACCTGGCTGGAACAAGATCGGCCAAAATTGGCTCCGCCACCTCATCCAGCCAGGTTTCCATAATACATGCAAGGTCTGCAGCCCCGTCCAGGACCATGTCCCAGATTACCAGGGCCTTACTTACCATGGACCTTGCATTTAGCAGCATCAGCCCCCCACTGGCGGACCTTAGACCGTGATCTTCCTTTACCCCCAGTGCGGGGAGGCTCCTTTGACCTCCACAAGGTACCTAGGTCCCCTGGGGGCCCGAACCACACATCCCCGTGGACCATAGTTTCCCCATCCCAGAACCACCCCTATAGCCACTCCTTGCTTCCCGTCCACACCTTTCTGACCCCCACCTACTGGCTGCTCCCCCAGAGCCTTCAGAGGTCTCCCTCCCCTCTCCCAAAATATCCCCCACCTTCCCACCCCAACCCCTCACCCCACTCCCTGGGTCTCCCTCTCTCACAGGTAGTTCCCTTCCGCTGTCATACGGGCAATGCCCGCCGTCTCACCTGGGGGCAAGGCCCATCTCCCTGGGACTCCCCCTCTCACAGGG